>JAJMDI010000156.1:39476-83312 GCA_030573535.1 Hanseniaspora occidentalis var. citrica
AACGCACAACTTGTTTGTTTACTTTTTGAAGTAACATAATTAATTTCAAGTCATCAAAGCGAATCACTCAAAATTAAACATTTGATCCCAACTGTTAAAAGAAAAACACATTCCCGGGTAACAAACAAAACTAAAAAAAAAAAAAAAAAAAAAAAAAATAGAATGCGATTTTTGTGGATCGAACACAAGACCTTCAGATCTTCAGTCTGACGCTCTCCCAACTGAGCTAAAACCGCATTTTATTGATGTGTTAAATGTGGCAACAAATCATATCGTAAAAAACATTAAAAGCACACTTCAATCACTTTTAACTTTATAATTTTAATCTGTCAAACCTTAATAAGTTCAACAAGTTAGTAGGGGTTTTTCCATAGCAGGGCCTGTTTTTAAAAAGATCAAAGACTTACAAAATTGGTACTTGAACTTTCAGTAATATGTTTCTTTACAAGAGTTTAAAATATAAGAACTATCAGATTTGCCTATGTAGCTTGATGTTTGTATATCTTAAATGGTTCTTAATGATGTTCAAATATGCATTACCCGGTTGTTGTTATTGCATGGCTTTTAGTTTTTTTTAATTTGAAAAATTACCCCAACGGTTTATTTGTATGTTGAAAGAAAATGCTATCATTAATTCTTTGTTTTAATATTGTTTTATTATATTTCTTTTGATTACAGAAATGTTAAGGGTGATTATATAATTGATTAGAATCAAATGTGAATATTTTTTCAAAATCATATAAATGATTCACATTATTAAATCTTTCATGAATAAAAAGTAATGAAAAATGAAAACAAAAACAATACAATCAAACGATCAGCATATATTATAACGACAGATGGCAGATCAATACGAAGCACGGATATCAAACACGTTGGGGAGCACTAGTAATTTTGACGACGATATGGAAAATGATACAGATTTTTTGTTTAATAATCCATCAAGAGGAGCAAACAACACAATGGGTTCTTCAAGAAATGGAGATTTTTTATTTGAGGACGAAGAAGACGATGAAGACGAGGAAGACATGTTGGCATTGTACAACTTGAGTCCAAGACAAAGAATGTTTTACAAGTTGAAACACATGATCCTAACTAAAAACATCAAGAGATTCAAAAAATTGTCTCAGTGGCAAAAAGTTTTGGTGATTGTTTGTCTTTTCACATTTTGCAGTTTGGCACTCACGTTCTTGGTGCTACACAAACAAATTCTAGCATATGTTGTAGAAACTTCCAACGAACTACACGATAAATGGAGCACCAAGTACATCTTGTTTGTGTTGTTGTACATTGTGGCTTTTCCTCCGATGATTGGTTATTCCTTGTTGGCTACGTCAGCGGGGATGATCTATGGTGTTACTTTGAAAGGGTGGTTGATTCTGGCATCTGGAACTGTGTTGGGGTCAATCAGTAGTTTTTATGTTTTCCAGAAATTCTTGAATGCTCAAGCTGAAAAACTAGTTCATGCAAACAGAAAGTTTGAAGCGATTGCTGCTGTATTGCAAGAAAACAACAGTTACATTATTTTGGCTCTAGTGAGATTGTGCCCATTTCCTTACTCTTTGACCAACGGTGCGTTGGCCGGTATATATGGGATCAGATTTAAAAACTTTGTTATTGCAAACATAATTGTTTCTCCGAAATTATTCATGTATTTGTTCATTGGGTCGAGGTTGAAAAACTTGGGTGAAAACAACAACCATAACAAGACTTTCGATGTCTTAAGTATTATATTTGCATTGCTGGCTCTCTCTGCAACAGCAACTGTGTTATACTCGAAAACAAAAAAGAAATATAGAGAACTGCAATCAGACATATACGTATAAGTGTATACAACAAAACGTATATATTGTATATTATAATTCTAAAACTCTTTTTACACTATTCGAAAATGTTTTTCTTCTTGACTTTTTTCGGTTTAGTGACTTTGCTCTTACTAGATAAAAATATTTTCTGTATTGGTTCTGCAGGTGCATCATTGCCACTATTGTCTTCAGCTAAGGTGTCCAATGTGTCCAATGCGTCTTGGATGTCCAGCAGACTCTGGGCTTTTTCCATCTGTCTTTTCAATAGTAGAGATTGAGACTCTTGCTCAGACAAAGTGTCTTTTTCTAACTGTGCAATCTGTTCTTTCCGTAGAATGGTTTCTGAAGAATTATCGATATAAGCGATCATCAAGCTGTTGCAGTTTACATTATCGTTGTCATCTGTCTTGCTGTAAAACTCGTCTTCATTTTCCACTTGGATTTTCACCTTATGAGTTTGTCCAAGATGTTGTATGAATTTTGTAAGTGAAGTAAACTTCGTAGAGTTCATATGTACATGGTCTTTTTCTTGAATGATGAAAGCATTGTACGCCTTGTTTGCGTTTACCCATTTTTCACCGTGCGATAGGCGTAGAAATCGTAGAAAACTTTTCTCGAATTCTTCGTTGAATTGCAAAATGTCCTCTTTAGTGATAAGAGACTTCATTTTCAAATGGTGCGGTGACTTGCAATGCTGCCTGAACCCATTGTCATCACGGCATTGTTTCTCACAGATTTGACAGTAGTACTTAAGTTTCGATAGTTGTTTTGATTTCAGTTGTTTGTTGAGCTGCTTTCCAAAGGTGGACATTAGGTTTCTTCCTTCCTTGCTGGGTGTTTTATTTTTATTTGGGTTTTGAAGTTTTGTTTTCTTTAAAAAGTTACATGTTCTTACATAGATGTCAGTTACATGTTCTTACATAGATGTCAGTTACATGTGTGATTTATACTGTGAAGATGTACGCAGTGGTCCATCAATCCAAGTCCCTACTTCTTCTGTCGTGAGCGGGTTTATTGAACAAAAAAAAAAAAAAACTTTCAAATTGACACACTTATACCAGCCACCACGTGATTTGCGCAGTGTCAAATCTTTCAAAACAATTTTCCGAAAACTGGCTGGACGTTGCCAAAGCTTTTGAACATCCCACAATCACTTTGGTCGTAGATGGATGAAGCTTGCGGCATCCATTTTCTCATGTTTTCAATTCTGTTTGAGCTTGACGGATGGGTGCTCAAGAACTCAACGTTGGTGTTATACCTACTCATCGATTTCTCGTACGCGTCCATTCTCTGCCACAACCTGATGCTTTCCTGCGGGTTGTAGCACGCTCTGGACATCAACATCAGACCGATGTAGTCGGCCTCAGTCTCCATCTGTCTACTGGCCGGCATCCTCACGCACGCGTCTAGTAGCAATCTGTTGAAAACACTCATCCCGGTCACCGCATACAAAGTCAACCCTAGAACGGAGTAGAACGGCGATTTGCTCAAGTTCTCCGCCGAGTGTCTTGCAAGCTGGTGGGAGAACTCGTGCGCCAAAACAGTGGCCAACCCGTCGTCATTCGCACAGATCGGAAGGATGCTCGTGAAAACAAACACTTTCCCTCCAGGCATCACGAAAGCGTTGGGAGGCTGCTGCGGGTCGTTGATGACGTGTATTTTCCAGTCCACATCTTTCAACTGCTCTTTGACCTCAGGGTTTTTCACATCCGTTTCGGCTGCCTGAACCAAGCTGCTGAATATCTTGGCCACGCGCCTGTGTTCTGGGTGGCTTGGCGGTAAAATCTTGTTGCCCACTTGCGCCATCATCGAGTTGTACGAGTAGTCTCCGATCTTCATCTCCCACGATCTCGGGATCCACAAAAATCTCGTTCTATGGGAAACAGGCGCCTCATTCAAGTTGGCAAAATAAAAAATACCAGACACACCGGCAAAAAGGGCCAAATTCCGCTTGCCCTGCGAGGTGGCAAAAAAGTCAAATGCAGAAGATGAACTGGTCTTGCCACTCCAGCTATGGTATATCACTTTTCTGTGATATGCTCTTTTAAACATTGTAAACATTATTAGGTTTGGGGGTTGTGATAATTTTTTTCTTTCGTTGGCGAGATCTTCCCTTAGGTTTAATGTAAAAATTATATTGCGCCCCCTCATTGTTTTAATTGTCTAGCCCGTTGCAATCTTTTTTTCTGCTTTTAAAAAAAAGACGTCTACTAAAAAATCTGGAAATGTTTTGAAGAAAAGTTGGTCATGTGACAACATCCTTTAATTTAAATCATAACGTTACTCGGTACATAAAAGAAATATATACATGACGTTTAAAATCCCAACTTCTTTCTTTTTTTAAAAGTCTTTAATGAACTGATACTGTCCATGTATTTATTTTCAGTTTCTTTATTGGACACTTTCAGACGTTCAATTTCTAACTGGTCTTTCAAACCTGCAAGTTGCTGTTCCTTTTCAAGCAAATCTGTGTTAAGCTGTTTCAAGTTTTTCATCATTGAAACAGTTTGTTGTCTATAAACTAGGTCTGAACTTTCTTCGTCAACAACCGCGTCAATATCAAAATATAAAGGCTGGTACTCCATAATCCATAGTGGGTCAACAGCAGTGACACAATTAATGTACTCTTTCGAAGTCAACAATAAATCGTGATAAATGATGTATGGAGGCAAGTCAGGCAAACCAAACAACGAGGACGTGGGGTGAATCTGTAGACTCATACCGTTTTGTAATGAGATATACTTGTTCAAACCAACTTTCTTCCCGATATTTTTGTATGAGTACCCGGTGGTAATGCATTTCTTCACGTTTTCCCAGGTATTTGATTTTTTGTGACCGTGTATGTTGCGTTGAGTCTTATCTTCCAAATTACAATGACCAGAAATCATCATTCCTTTCAATTGATCAATAATCTTTTCCACTTTAACCAAGGACTTGAAATTAATAAAATTTCTTTCACACCATTTCATAGAAGAATTATTGTATTTCCATTTAGAGTACAAGTTCAACAATGACAAATGATCACTGTAAGGTACAATGAAGTTCAATCTTTTAGTATCTGCGATTTTTTCAAAATTTTTGGGTCTCTGGAAAAATGCCCCACTGTTGGACTCAATAGACAACATACCGACAATGACAAGCATTTCCTTCAAACAGTTGAACTTTGGATCTTGCGAAAGAATCAACATTTTACTCAAGTTCGGGGTGATTGGTATTCTTGACATTTGTGCTCCCAAATCGGTCAACTTGCCTGAATTATCAATAGCGTTCAAATTGTATAGTTCTAAGAAAGAACTTAATAGGGTCAATTTTGAAGGTTTTTCAATAAAGGGGAATTTCAAAATATTGTCTATAGAGTTGTTACTAGACTCTGTGTTCAATAACATAAGTAGAACGTTACTCAAATTAGTTCTTTTAATTTCAGGAATGGAATTTTTCAACAATTCAAAACTAAAACATGCCTCCGTGTACATTTTGTACACTATACCGGGCTGTGTTCTTCCTGCCCTCCCTTGTCTTTGAACAGACATATCTTTTGAAACGGGGACGGTTTTCAAAATATTCAATCCTATTTTTGAGTTGTATAGTTTCAATTTATGGAACCCTGCGTCAATGACAAATTTAATACCATCAATAGTAAGAGATGTTTCCGCAACGTTGGTACTGAATATAATTTTTCTTTTCCCTGGGAATCTATTAAACACTTTTGCTTGTTTTTGGGGCGATAGAGTGGAATACAAGGGTAAAATCACAAAGTCCCCGTTGCTGTTGCTGTTGCTGTTGTTGTCAGGTTCTCCATCTGGGCCATTGATAAATTGTTTTTGTTGTTCATATACTTGTTCTAGTTTGTCTTGTAAAACAGAGCAACTGATTTCAATATCCTCCTGACCTGTCATGAAACACAAGATATCATTGTTCCCATCAATTGGGTTGGATAAATGCAATTTCACCACTGTTTGTATGATGGATTCAATGTAATCAACACATGGTCTTTTCAAAAAAATGGGTTCCACGGGGAAAGTTTTCCCCTTGATTTTGAAAATTGGAGCATTGGGGAAATTTTGTAGGAAAACTTTATAATTGATAGTAGCCGATGTTATGATTATTTTCAAGTTTCTATTTTTTTTGGAAAGTAATAATTTTTTAATAAATCCAAGTAAGATATCTGTATTAAGAGATCTTTCATGAGCTTCATCAATGATGATGTGTGAATATTTCAGATCATCTTCGTTGCCTGTTGATGTTAAAAATTCTCTTAACAAGATACCGTCTGTCATGATTTTGATTTTAGTTTTGTTTTTAGTTGTCTTGTCGTCAAATCTCACAGAGTACCCTACCTCCTGGCCCAACTTACAATGTAGTTCCTGACTGATTCTTTTCGCAATGGTCATTGCTGCGACTCTTCTTGGTTGCGTTACAGCTATGATGTTTGCAGAGGGGTCCTGTTGATATATGTATTTGGGCAATTGAGTTGTTTTCCCTGACCCCGTTTCACCAATGACTAGTACAACTTGGTTTTCTTTCAAGACTTTAAGGAAATCATCTTTGCTTGCATACACGGGCAAATTTTTGGAGTTGTCAACAAACTTATTATCCTGACCGTCGTTCTCTTTGTCAAGGTCTTCTCCATCGACTATAAGTCTATCTTCTTCATCTTCATCTCCAACAACCTCTTCTGCCTCCTGTTGTTGTTGTTGTTGTTGTTGCTCATCGTTTAAAACAATGTTTTTAATGTGTTTTTTATTTTCCACAATCTTCTTGTACTCCATCAATATTTTTGAACTTTTAGTACATCCTACAGTCAATTCCCCATTTTCATCATTACTTATCTCTACTTTCCCCTCTTGTAAAGAATCCGAGTCCCCACTCTGTGTCAAGGAACCCATAATCACTTTTAACAAATGATCTGATTCCTTTCTTTGAACTAAAGACCCTGAGTGATATTTGTTGTTCAATTTAGTTAAAAAGGGTGGTATCAGCTTGAATCTTTCCTTTACTGTTATTGGAGTTAACTTGAACACCTCGTTTTCCACATACAACGTGGGTTGATTATTAGTACTATTATTATTGCCACTTGTAAACAAAGCACAATCATCTATACAATCATTTATTCTCAATTCCACTGTTTTAATCTTTGATTCAAGTTCTGTCACTTGAGTTTGTATACTTTGGTGTGAGTTTCTACTGTCTGTATCATCCCCTGATTCTTTACCAATTTTGACACTTCCAAAACCCGTACTCTTTGTCTTTACCCCTTGAGTTCTACCTATTATCTTAAACATATCATCATCATCATCATCATCATCATCATCATCATCATCGTCATCTTGAACCACTTTCAAAGATGCCTTTTTCTTTATAGAAAAACTCCCCTGTTCATCATCATCAGAAGAGTCCATACTACCAATCAACAACTTTCTTTTTCTTTTCTTGAACACAGGACTTAGATCTCTCAATATGTCCCTCTCTATGCCTTTCTCTTGTTTTTCTTTCAACTGTCCCCCCAAAAGCATACCAAACAACTTTTTTATATCCAATTTCTTCAAGTTGTTATTGACACTCTGCACTGAATGAACAAACTTATCCCTCTTACTACTCTCATCATCATCACCACCACCACCACCACCATTTGTGTTATTCATATCAGTACTCTTTAAAAACAACTTGAGTATGATCTTAACCAACCCATCTGTAACGTTAAGAGCTATCTGGTCCTCTGGTGTTGCATTGTCGTTGTACTTCACAGTCTCATCTGTTAGATACTCTCTTATCCTGACCACAAGTGCCCCTTCATCTCTTACACCATTCATTGTCAAGAGTGGTCCACTCTTTGTTTTGAGTGAGTATATCTAATCAAAACATATCCAACATCCATAAATTGCCGCCCAACACCAATCTCCTACTCCTACTACTCTTACTACATCTACTACATACACTCTAGTAATCTCTCTCTTTCTCTTTCACCACTGACTAACCCGCATACACACACACACACACACACACTCACACACACTCACTCACACTTTTTTCTTCTCTCTCCACTGACAAGAACAAAAACCAGAAAAGAAAAAAAAGAAAAAAAAAAAAAAAAAACCACTCAAACTTTGTCTTCTTCTTCTTCTACATGCCTTTCTATCTACGATTAATCCGATAGTTTCCTGTCCTACCACGTACCACGCTCGTATTTCTAAGTCCTCCTTACGTTGTATTAAAAATCACCTAAATAAACACTAGCTAAGTAGTACATATTTTACAAAATAAAGATGTATTGTCCATTGACACACACACACACACACACCATTAGAGTCATTCTAGTCATTTCTAGTCATTTCTAGTCAAATAAATTACCTCAAACAGGACAAAGTAGGAACACCGGACGTATCTAGGTGTGTATTCTGTCTATCTCTTTTGATTATTGTGAAAAATGGAGTGATCTTATTTACCAAACCACAGTACAGTACAGTACAGTACAGTGTCTTTCTTGTCTTGTTCTGTTGAAGTGTAAATAATAAAGTACACATATATACACCAATATAACAAGTATGTGTGTCTCCTAATTTACCCTCCTAATTAAAAATAAATAAATAAATAAAAAAATAAAGAAATCACAATTCTTTAATACTTGACTTGCATTACTACTCTAATACCACTTTATTATCCTAATAACCAGTGATTGCCGAATATAGGGAAACCCACTCTACCACTACTACTCCTAAGTGCTACTACTCCTAAGTACTACTACTAAGTACCAGGAGAAACCCTTGTAGAGACAATGTATTACCCACATTCTCATCATTCATTACGTATAATAAACAAACAAAAACACTCTCCAAATAATTTTTGTCTCTCTTTATACTCTCTCTCTCTCACTAAATTTTTCAATTTTTTTTTAAATTTGTTTTTTTTTTCAAGTTTTTAAATTTTACGAGTCTTTCCGGTATTTCTTATACTATGTATAGAATGTATGTGTCTTGTTTTTTTAAATAAAAGCAAAAAAAAAAAAAACACAAAATTTATTATCATTATAGAGAGAGAGAGAGAGTACTTAGTAGTACTTAGTAGTACTTAGTAGTAGTAGTACATAGTAATATAAGATAGTGAAGTCAATATATAATATATATATATTATACACCTATGTAATTACACACACTGCATTTTTTTCTAAGACATTAATACTAATAATATTAACAATAATAATCATAGTAATAATAAATACCAAGACATAAATAAATTAAAAAAAACCAACGGAACAACTCGGTCATTACTTTATTATGTATATTACAGAGTATACCGATGATGAAAAAATAATACGGATAAAATGATGCAGTCAACTGATATAATATGTAATAAGAGAGCGATGACGGTATAGATGACGATTAACGGTGATACTGCTTAATAGTAGTGGTAGTAGTGTACGATTAGATGAATATATGACAGTAGTAGTATATGTTATTACAATGTATGAATATGTATTATATATATATATAAGAGAGATGGTATCTGTTATTTGAATTTACAAAATTTTATTATTTTATTTTGAATTATTATCTTTCACTTATATATATAAGAGTCATATTATTAGAATTAATATTTTGTTTATTTTTTTAGGTGATGTGTAGGTATGACTCTGCATATTTTTTTTTTTAGAGAGAGAAAATAAGCAAAGAAGAACATAGACCAAATAGACTAAAAAAAAACAAAAATGGCTAAAAACTTGACTTTGAACGTCCAAGGTGATATTGAATGTCCCTTGGAAGGTTTCCAATTATTGAACTCTCCTGTTTTCAACAAAGGTTCTGCTTTCACCCAAGAAGAAAGAGACCACTTCAAATTGAACGGGTTGTTGCCTCCACACATCCACACTTTGGAAGAACAAATCGACAGATCCTACAAACAATTGCACGATTTGAAAGACCCATTGAGAAAAAACGATTTCATGACTTCTTTGAGAACTCAAAACAAAACTCTGTACTATGCTTTGATTAAAAAACACATTTCCGAATTGGTTCCTATCATCTACACTCCAACTGAAGGTGATGCTATTGCCAACTACTCTGCTAGATTCAGAAGACCAGAAGGTGTCTTTTTGGATATCACTTCTCCAGACTCCATTTTGGAAAGAATGTCTCAATTCGGTACTGATGCCGACATCGACTACATTGTTGTTACTGACTCTGAAGGTATTTTGGGTATTGGTGACCAAGGTGTTGGTGGTGTTAGAATCTCTGTTTCCAAGTTGGCTTTGATGAACTTGTGTGCTGGTATCCACCCGGGTAGAGGGTTGGCTGTTGTTTTGGATGTTGGTACCAACAACGAGACTTTGGCTACTGATGAATTGTATATGGGTAACAGATTTGCTAGAGTCAGAGGTAAACAATACGACGACTTTGTTGCCAAATTCATGAACGTTGTCAAGGAACACTACCCATCTTCTGTCTTGCATTTTGAAGATTTCGGTGTTTCCACTGCCAGACCTATTTTGGAAAAATACAGATCTGAAGTTGCTTGTTTCAACGATGACATCCAGGGGACCGGTGCTGTTGTCATGTCCTCCTTGTTGGCTGCTTTGAAACACACTGAAAGAGACTTGAAAACAGCCAAAATCTTGGTCTACGGTGCTGGTAGTGCTGGTTTGGGGATTGCTGACCAAATCGTCAACCACATGGTTTCCCACGGTTTGACCAAAGAACAAGCAAGAGCCAACATCTACGCCATGGACAGACACGGGTTGATCTTGTCCTCCATGGGCGATGTTTCTTACGAATCCCAAATGGTTTACAGCAAACCAGACGCTGAATGGGAAGGTATCAACACCAAATCCTTGATCGATGTTGTCGACCACGTCAAGCCAACCTGTATGATTGGTTGTTCCACCCAAACCGGCGCCTTCACCGAAGCCGTCATCAAGCAAATGTACAAACACAACGACAAACCAATCATCTTCCCATTGTCCAACCCTACCAGATTGGCCGAAGCTGTTCCAGAAGATTTGTTGAAATGGACCGACTTCAACGCCTTGATCGCCACTGGTTCTCCATTCAAACCAGTCGAAGGCTACAACATTGCCCAAAACAACAACTGTTTCTCCTTCCCAGGGATCGGTTTGGGTGCTGCCTTGAGTAAAGCCTCTGTTATCAGCGACACCATGATCAGTGCTGCTGTTGACGAGTTGGCCAACTTGGCTCCTATCAAGAACGGTGATCCAAAAGCCGGTTTGTTGCCAGACTTGACCACCATCACCGACTTGTCCTCCAAGATCGCCACCGCTGTCGCTTTGCAAGCCGTCAAAGAAGGCGTTGCCAAGAGACAAGACGTCCCAGCCGACTACGACACCTGTTTGGCCTGGGTTGAAAAACAAATGTGGCAACCAGTTTATAGACCAATGGTCAAAGTCGACGGTGAATTGAAACACCAAATCTAAGTCGAGTTTGCTCCCATGATCCTCCCCTCCTAAACATTAATAAGTACATAGATATCAAGACTACATATAAAAAAAAAACAGTCAGTTGTATATTTACAATGTATAATGAAAAAAAAAACAAGCGTTAATTAAAGATTTAAATCACGACTCCTTGGCAGGAGTATTAGAATATATAGACATACGTACATACGTAGATGGGTGAAAAAAACACAAAAAACACACACCAGTGTCTATGAGTGGAGACGCCCCTAGTCCTGACTGAACACCTCCTCGCCCTTCTTCAAGCACAGCACCGTCTTCACGTCTGTGGTGTACCGCATCGCCTCGAGAAACGGCAACAACTGCAACAAGTCCGAGTCCGTCGGGTCATTGATCCAGCTCTCGACGTGGATCGCGTTGTCGATGTTCTTCGCGTACGACACCGGCGAGTTGTCGACGATGATCACGTCGTCCAACGAGTGGTTCAACACACTCAAGTCCTTCACGTACCCGACCCCCTCCTGCAAGGTGCAGTGGGAGCGGTAGAGCCGCCGGCAGAACCGCGCTCGCGTGCTGCTCTCCAACCAGTTGATCACGGGGTCCGCGTACTCCTTGATCGAGGCCGTGAAGATCACCACGTCGTACCACTTGCACACCTTGTTCAAGAACAAGTCGCAGTACGGCCGCTTGTTCACGTAGTACAACGTCGAGATCACGTTGCCCGGGGTGCCCGCAGAGCCTGCAGAGCCTGCAGAGCCAGGCGTCTTCCTCCGCTTCAAGCTCGTCGTGTTCTGGAATATAGGCGGGATGCTCGTCGGCACAAACTGCACCTCTATCACATGCGCCTTGTTCGACATGCTCGACGTCCGCGACACAGAGTGGATCAACGTCTCGTCCAAGTCCAACACCAACGTCTTCTTCTTGTTGGGGTTGTTGAGAATGGAGTTGGGAATCAACTTCTTCGGGAAGAAAAACTTTCCCCCAAAACTCCTGGCTTTTTTCATCGAGGGGCCCAACCCAGCACCAGAGCTCCCAGTGCCGTCCCCTGGAACAGCCCCAAACTCGGCGGGCGACTCAGACCCAGACCCGTCCTTCAAGTAATCGTACTTCAACACGAGCGAGTTCTCCTTGTTCAAGTCCGAGACCTCGCCCTTCGAAGGGTGCTCCCGCTCGCTGGTGTCCTTGGCCCCGCTCAACATACTCTCTTTATGCGAACTACTGTTCGTCTTGGTCTTGTAGTTTGAGATAACTTCTATAATAGTCAAGGGAAACGTGATAACGTGCCAGATGTAGAGTACTGGTCTGACAACCAGCACATAGGGTAAAAACGTTATCACTTTCCACACATAGTAGTAGTACGAGACCTGTACCACCGTGTCTCTATCGTGCAATGCCTGCTGCTCGTCCTCACCTACAAGCTGTGGTTCCTCCTGATCCGGCACAAGCTCGTCCGAATACGAGCTCAATTGTTGTGTTTCGTTGTGTGCTATCGTACCAACAGTACCCCCGATGGTGTTGCTATCACTGTATTGTTTTTCTTTTGTCCCAATGGAGTTGTCATTGTTCTGGTTTTGATCTGCACTCTGGTCGTACCCATTGTCTAAGCATTTGTCTTCAGCACTGTCCGTGTCTTGTGTATTGTTCTTTATCAAATGATCATTCTGATGTTGTTTCGGTATGTAATTGGAAATGTATCCGATAGCATTCATTTCTGCAAGTATGTAGTATTGTGAGTGTGTGTGTGTTGTAGTTCAAGCTATAGGTTCTGGAGAATTCACCTATTCACGGATCTCAAAATAATTCAATTTGAATCCTGCTTGAGTGATGGGTTTATTTGTCTTTTAAAACACCACTTGAAAGTTATAATATCATCTATATAGATGTTTTTACAATTACTAGCTGTAACAATAACAAGAACAACCACAGAACTGTTGAACTCCATTACTTGATAAAACCTTGTAGATTACAGTCTCTTCTACCCTGAATTAAATTCATTATTTTTTTAAAGTTTTTGTAGATTTTTGTTGAATTTTTCTTTTACGACTTTTCCCAATATTTTTGGGTTTCCGTCACTTTGTTGCTTTTTATTTTTTTGGCACGTGTCGCTAAATACCCGGATGTTAAGAAGTAAATTTCTCATCTCTGAATTTTCGTTCTTCGTGTTGAAATTTCCGCTGCCATGGTCATATCTCTAAATGGATTTTCAAACCATCTTATGTCTTCCGAGAGCGTAAAGAGTCTTTAAACAAATAGACAATCATACACACTACCTGCAAAAACAATGGTTGACTTCCCAGCATCTTTAATTTTAAAAGAATTGGAGAGTATATTCCCGGCTACATATGAACACAGCAAAGAAACAAAGACTGGTGAGACAGACACAACCAACAGTGGATCATCACATGTCCTCTTCAAAAGACAAATCTCCACGGGAGAAACATTGAGTGACGAACTATTACAAGCCCACTTCCAATTGGTGAAAACCAACTTGAACAAGCTCTACAAGAGACACGGCCCATACATGTACGATTACGACCCCAGCATGCATGCTGCGAACGAGTGGGAGCAAGACAAGCTTGAAGAGATGCGGACCCCAGACCTGGTTTATGTGTCGTACTACTCTGAGCCTGCTATTGGGAGTGGTGGAAAACTAATGTTTTTCGTCTCTTTCCTGTTAACCGATGAGGATATGAAAACCACACTAAGCAAAAGTGCAAAGATGGCCCAGAGGCTCCGTTCGAAAATGCAAGCCAAGAACAAAGTCGTCTTTCAAACCATCACTCTCTTTGTGTACGAACTGCAGATAGTCTCGGAATGCAGATCTATGGGCATAGGACATGATTTGTTAAGCACGTATATCCCACAGGTAGTACTACAAACCAAGAGAAACATACACGACTCCAAACAGACCCATAGCAGCAACACTGTGAAGTACACCTGTCTGGTGCAATTGACTTGCTTTGAAGATAACACATCTGCACTAAAATTTTATTTGGATAAATGCGGATACGTGAATTTGTTCAAGTCTTTAAAAGTTGCAAGTAACGGCCACTACTTCATATTGGAAAAACAGATCCCCACAGATGAGGACCAACCACGTTTAAAATAAATGATCCACATACTTTACTCACCCGGATCTATGTCTAAGCAGAAAAGTTACCCTCAATTTATTCTTACTCGCGTGAACAAAACAACATGTAGCCAAGATAAGAACGTTTGTATCTTTCCCTTTTTGTTTTGATTTGTTTTATTTCTACAAAATAAATTAAAAAAAGAGCCACTCTCTTTATCAAAGTAATAAATAGATCAACATCTAAATAAAGAATGATTTTCAGAGTATTCAATTAAAAAGGTCAAATTTTTAGGTGTGAACTTCATGCTCCTTGTATGTCATATTTACATTCTTGTAATTGGGTGATTGTTTTTTCTTCCAAGTTTCAGAGATCCATGGCTCCGGTTTTTTTTTTTCATTTTTTATTTTAATAATTTTCCGCACCATTATTTCTTGATTTAATTTGATTTGTTCTCCAATTTTCGTACTTTTAATTTAGTTATATGTAATATTCGTATAATACTATTTCTGAAAGTCATTCATTTAAACTTTTAAGTCTTTTTAGTTATCACAATTTTAAATATAGAAACAGTGGGCATAGAGCTCTGCACATATTTTTAGAATACACCTTTTTTCAATTTTCGTCTGCCTCTGTATGACTTGTTTTTTTTAAAAGTTATAGTTCAAAAGGTATGTGTGTTTTACTTTTTCCCGTTGAACTGTATCACAAAATAGACAAAAAAAAACTATCTACTGTATTTTATAATTCAAGTATTTAAAATAATCATACATATATGTATCTTAGCACTCCCTGTGGTGAAGGAGGGAAAACATCGGGTGCCAGTATGGTAATTGGTATTTAATCCAGCGTGTCTTTCTGTTAACTTGCCATTTTTAGTTCCCTCGAGAAGTAATCATTTGGGTGTCTGGGTGTTTTTTTGAAGAAAAAAACAACAACAAAAAAGTAAAATATGTCTGGGCAAAAACTCACGCCATGTAAAATCATGAAACAAGATTTAAACTGCAGGCTGGTCTAAGAGAGTTGAGGGTTTTTTCAAGATTTGTTTTTTTTTTTTGGAACAAGGGATCTGCATCTTACCCAAAATACGGCATTCTTTGAAAATTTCAAACATTTCTTTTTTTCTCTGTTTTTTTTTTTGTTTTAAGTCTTAAAGAGTGCTAGAGAAAAGCATTTCGATGTAATGTGAAATGAAACCTTTAAATCTTATAGATCTTACGAACAAACACACACACACAGATTGAATTTATACCATATATTGTAAAACCTCGGGCTCCTGTGTGCTGGTAGATTTTTCACATGCACTTTCAAACTCTAGCATCTTACACAATATAGTGTCCGTGCACAGTGTTTTATCATTATTATCATCTTCATCATCAAACACTCAAATATTACACACCATAAAAACTCCATATCATTGACGATAATTTTAAAAACATATTGTATACGGTTTAAGATACAGTGCCGCGTGCATGTGTGTGTGTTTGTCTTTGTTTGTTCTCCTCTTCGTTTTTTTCTCAGGTAAAAACAAAAGACAAAAGAGGCTTTTATGTGTTTTTTTTGTGTTTGTGTGTCTTTAATTTTAGCGTTCCTTCAGACTCTTCCGTAGATCATCTTTGAAAGAGGAAGAAGAATTTCAAATGAAAAAAAAAAAAAAAAAAATTCTCGAAAAAAATAACAGCAAAATTAGTGATGTCACCAAATCTGGATTTTCTGTGTCTACGTAGAATTATGAGAGGGATATTTTTTTGTTTTTTGTTTTTTTGTAGTTATAGTGGGGTTTCATTTGATTATGTATGTCATAAACAACACACAGCAATTATTTACTATCATATAGGAGATAATTTAAGCAAATAAGACCCATAAATCTAAATTTCATAATGTGAATAAGTGTATTGAACTGCACACATTATGTTCAAGAAACCAAAAAAAGCAAAAAAGCAACCACCAAAAAAGCAACCTTTTCACAAAACACAAAACACAGAATCATCGGAAAAACTATTATGTGTACGTGCTTACACAGTGGAAAAACTATTTGTGAATAAAAAGTTGAAGAATTTCAGCTTTAAAAAAAGAAACGCGAAAAAAGAAATGGAAAATTAGCAAGGAAAAAAGTCAAACACAGATGACCAACATGTAAGACGGAAATGCCTATTTGAATGGAATATAAAGGAAAAGACAGGGTTTTTAAACAAATTTTTAAAAAAAAACCGGAGTTTCACTTAAATGAATAGGGTCTTTTGGCGGAGAGAAAATATTATATATGTATAATTTTATTTTTTTATTCCCTAGCAATTCAAAAAGAATAAAAACTTTGGTCTACGAGAAAATCTTAAAAAATACTTGAAAAAATCAACTCCAAAATTTAGTGACTTTTAGTTAATTTTTTGTTTTGTTTCATTTAAGCTTGCATCAAACACTGTGCGCTGTTTGACACCTTCTTTGTGAATGCCTAACAAGACTGATGAGAAAAAACATCCTCTACTGCTTTTTCTTTGATTTCAATAGTTTCTCCGAGCTCAACTGGCACTGCCTTCATGACATCAATTTGTGAAACAGGCGTGCCACCTATGATATCAACTACACATTGCTACCATTCTTTCTAGTGATGCAGTAGGACAAGGTATATTTACTGGTTTGTCTTATGTGTGTTTCCTGTTAGAAAACACTCTAAATCATAGTATTTTTAAATTTATAGTGCCATGTCTTCTAAATTCCGCAAAACTAGCGCAGAAAAATAATGAGTTTTTTTTTTCTGATAGGAATAAAAGAGAAAAAAAATACAATGCATTAACAAGTAAGAATTACATTCCAAAACCCAGAAATCGGTGCAGAAAGTTATAAAAAAAATAACACATTTTGCAAAGTGACAATAACAACAACAAAAAAAGTAAAAAGCAAAGAGTAAAAAAAAAAGTAAACAGTGAAAAAAAAAAAGCGGTGTTCACAAACATTATTGGAAAATACTTCACTTTAATTTGTATGTACTTTAATATTTTTCGTTTGGAATTCTGAGAAAATTAATTATCAACATACGTTGACAATAAAATTTTGGAATAATGTTAAAATAATCATATATAAATATAAATGAAAAAGATCAACAATAAGAATCATATAGATTATCAGAAAAATAAATTAAAGAAATCTGGGATAACTATTTAGATTTTAGGAAAAGTTTAATTTTGAAATTCACTCGGTTGATTGAATGTATGATACAATTCTTTCCACCTTGACGAAGACGAGGTGTACGTATTTTTTTACCAATTCAAGTGTACACTTACTTTCTCACTTTCTCACTGTCTTGTAAATTAGCGTGTTTCTGTATGTGATTCCCGGAATCTTTATACGCTCTGCCGTAATTCTGTTTTGTGAGGAGATCCTCTGTAAGAGAGAAAGAAATAGGAGGACTCAGCATTTAAAGCCAACTTGCTCGCATAAAACAAAAACACCACAAGACCTATATAAAAAAAAAATGGACCTCCAAAAACCGAAGAAGTCTAAAAACAAGAAACAGGTGGGCTCAGAGAACAAAACTCAAGACCAAGTCCCAAGACCTAAAAGAAAATACGTTAAAAGAAAGCAAAAACTGGCTATTGAAAATCACACGGAAAAGGAACATTCTACTCAGTTGCAGCAAAGAATGGTGGCCAGTGTTAACAACGGGATTGCCATGCAGCAGCAACCTCAAGCAGTACACACACAGCAACAAGTGGTACAGATTCCACTACAACAAATACAACAGGTACACCAAATGCAGCCAATTCCAATTACAATGCAACAACAGGTACAATTACAGCAGCAGCAGCAGCAGCAGCCGGCAGTACAACAGCAGCATATGCTGCCGTCATTCTCGAGTATGTTTAACTCAATTGGGAATAACAACATTACCGGGTTTCCTAGTCTTACCAGTCAGGTAAACAACGGTTCCTCTAATATAGCATACAATGGCATGTCTTCTGCCTCGTTCCCTACACAGCAAATGCAGCCAACAATTATTGGTACTCAGCTTTTCAATCAGCAGCAACAGCAACCACAGCCATCACAACAACAACCACAGCGGTATGCCTACTACAATCCAAACGTTTATTCCAATGTTGCTTATTATCCCCAACAGACACAGGTGCCACAGCAGGTACAAGTACATCAACTAGAGCCATACGCCCAAGTAGCACAGCCTGTGTTTAAACAAGAATCTCAAAGTAGCACGATTTCCAACAGGCAATGTTTCTCCCAGCAGCCGCCTAGTATCGTTGTGCAAAATAATCTGATTTCTCAACAAAACACAACCAATAGCAACAGCAGCTCAACAACTCTTTCTCAGGATACCAGAAGCAACAGTAGACTAAGTAGTACTGTTTCTGGCGACAGCAGGAGAAGCAGCATGCAGCACGGTGTTGTTGTTTTTGTTTCAAACGATCACAACACGGATGTGGGCAACAACCCAAGCAAGTCACCTACTTCCGGTAAACCACTGGTAAAGGCCGTGTGTCCTGTGTGTTACAAAGAGTTTGATAGAAAGTCGTGGCTAGAAAGACATCTTTCCTGCCACAACGATCTAAGAACGTACAGATGTGCGTGGTGCAGCAGCAGACACAAGAGAAAGGACAATTTACTGCAGCACTTGAAGTCAAAGCACCCGGTAGAATTGATCAAGGTGCTGCATGAGCAAATGATTCTGAACGGGTACTCCGAACAGAACATCATCAAGTTTGGGAAGAGAACCACTGTTCTGTGTAGTGTTTTTGAAAACCAGACACAGGATCCAGCAGCTCCATCCGACACAGCAACAGCCACAAAGGAAAACACCTTGAACAAACCAGATTTAAACCTCGACTCCATCAACTACGGTCTGAAAAGCTACCTGAACCCAAACAAAATCATTAGGACTCTGGTCAACGAAGGTACTTTGTCCAAGGATCTTTTGAGATTGGTCTTGAATACATTGGTTTTGAAGAAAACAGAGTACACTGACGACTTGTATCATGTTTCATAAAACCCCCATCCAAAAATAAATAGACATCACTTGTCTCATTTAATCATTTAATTTACTAGTATTACTGCAAATACAAACATCGCACTTAACTTTAAGGTAAGTGTTTTTTCTTTTTTCTTTTTTTTTTTTGGCTTTCTTTTTTTATTTTTGAATTTCATGTTAGGCTTTAATACGTATTATTCTGCATTTTGATATGTACAAAAATCATCATTATAGATATATAGTTACACAAAGTACATATAAGCATATCATATTCACAACACCTGTCTATTGGTATTGATGCCACTTTCAATATCAAATGGGTCGTCTTCAGTAACTGGGTTCTTGATGACACTTTCAGGAGAAGATTTAGAAAACTCTTGCTTTTTAATCAAGGCAACAGCATAACTGCAACAACTAATGGTCAACCCAACAGCAAGAGCAATTAAAGATGTAATTTTGAAAATACACGAGCAGTACTGGATAATAGCCATGACTGCATAGAAAATGGTTCTGTAACCGTTTGTTTCCCACCTTTGAATGAAACTGATAAAATTCGTGCTCAACGGACAAATCTTCAACAAGAAAGGCAATTCAACAAACAACAATATGAAACCTTGCACAATAGCAATGATGGCAAATATTATTACCAAGTTCACGTGGAACAAGTTGCTGATACCGAGGGCAAAACACAACAAGACGTTGATGTATCCCATGTATCTCCCGTATAAACTGAAATTGAAACTCTTCAAATTGGAAACGAGTTTCCCTAAATTGATGAAACTTCTAAGTTCTGCAATGCCTACCATCTTTCTTATCTCTGATAACTTTTGTCTATTCCTTTTTGTTTTTTGATTAGTTTTTTGTCTTATTTCTTTACATTTACAAAAGTTAAAACTCGATAACTACAAATAACTCTTTGTAAAACTCATCCCAAAATAATTATATCGACCAATCTCAAGAAACAATTTATAAATTTGATAACATAATGTCGAAAGAATATACCTGTCAAATGCCAAACATATTATATTACCAAACAAGTAAATGTAAGTGTAATGTATAAATAAATGATGCTTAGTCACTACTCAATCAATTATTTTAAATTAAGAGCAGCTTATTGTATATTGACACCTCAGATGATATTTTATTTACTCCTTTAAATTTTACACTCAACAGACTAAATCTTTACATTGAAAACAAAAAAACCCCAAGAAAAATAAAAAAAATAAAAAAACACGTTTGCGGGTAACAGCGTTAAAAAATATTTTGACATCACATGACTTAAAAAGTAGTATGAACTCAAATGTATGTTAAGTGTTTTCTATGAACATTAAAGAAGTTGAACAAAAACACCCAGACACACTCACATGATTTTCATAAACGAACAATTTGGTAGATAACAATATATTGTCTCGTTTAATTAACAAAGGCTTGATTTGAATAATATTTGAGTTTTTGATATAGACTTAGGAAACATGTTCAAACGTTTATTTTTAAATATTCTTTATATTTATCTAAGGGAAAGAATAGAAAATCAAAGTCACACATAGAAAAGAAAGAAATAAAAGTAGCACACTGGAATTTGAAGTCTTTAACGAAATCAAATAGAAATGACAGATATGGATAATGAAAATCCAGGTACGAATAATAAAGGTATCTACTCGTATTGGATGACCAAAAAGTTGCAAATGAGCACTTTTTTGCAGGATTTGCACAATGGTGAGAGTTTTTCTAACGCTATGACCAAATTACAAACGATGGGAGCGTTGATGGAACAAGTGATCCAAGAAAACATTGATTTGTACGATGATTTGGAAACTGACCAGCATACGCAAGCAGAGCAGCAAGACCAACCTATGAGGTACACTGGTAATGGTGATAGTGGTTTAGATGAACAAAATCATCGCGAGGAAGAAATTTCCACTCAACACAGATCAAGATCAAACACCAACAAGAGCATGGAACACGATCATAAAGAAGAAGACTTGCATCTTTTCAACGACGTGGTCATCCCCAAGGATAAGGAGTATCAGGAGATTTTGGAAAGCATAACAACAGACATTCCTGAGGGTTTGCACGACGATCAACAAATTCTTAGAATGAAGATCCAGAAAATCCAGTGCTTGACTGATATTTCACCAAAGATTAAATCCTTGATGATCCAGAAAATGATGATGGGGAAGACTGAGTTGACTTCCAAAGACTTGCGACTACTCGATAGAAGATCCGCCTCTTTTTCTATTTCTTCTGCGAACACTCCTGTTCCAGGTTCAAAGCAAGCAGGAAATAAAGATGAAGTGGTCCCTTCAATCAGCCAAGATGATTTTGTATGCACATTTTCAGATCCATATGGGTGTGAACACTATTTGAGAAACTGTGTTTCACAGTGTGTAACGTGTGACAAATGGGAGATGTGTAATTTTTGTCATGATGAAAAAGACCCTACACATAGCATGGAAAGAAACAAAGTGCAGTGGATCGCCTGTTTGTACTGTTTGACTGTTCAACACCCTGATAATCAATTTTGTGTCAACGACGATTGTAATAAACAGCTTGCTTCGTATTTTTGTGATATTTGCAAGTTGTACGATAACGACGAAGAAAAGGATATATACCATTGTAAAAAATGTGGAATTTGTAGAATAGGTTTGGGTTTAGGTTTGGATTACTTTCATTGCGATACGTGTCAGGCTTGTATGCCTATTGAATTGTTTGACTTTAACAGTGACGACGATGAAGAAGACAACAACGATGACCATGGTAAGCTAGGTTCTGTGAATACTAGTATTAACAACAAAAGAGGGATTGACGGGGAGCTGATCCATAACGATAATAAAAGTAGTAAGTTTAAACCGAGTAATAATGGCAAAGATGTATCGGATATAGACGCTGATGATGATGATAATAATCATGTTTCAGAAACTGGTAATACACTTTTGCAGGACAATGTCTTGAACGATGTTATTAAGATTATCGGTAACACTACTTCCCAATCACTTTTGTCTATTTTCGAGTATGCACAACAGGACAGATTGAAATTAGCAGCTAAGCAGCATATATGCATTGACGGGAACACGAAATCCTCGTGTCCCATCTGTGGTGAATACATGTTCACCTCTATGTTACCTGTGATGTACATGCAACCGTGTGCACATGCTATTCATAAACATTGTTTTGATGAATACACTAAACATTCCTACAAATGTCCTGTTTGTCAAGTAACAATCATTGATATGGAGATTCAATTTAAAATCTTGGATCAGGAAATTCAAGAGCAACCATTACCGGAACCTTATAACGAGTGGAAGTGTGTTTATAAATGTAATGATTGTAATGCAAGAGGGATTTGTCAATACCATATTTTGGGTTTGAAGTGTGGGGGTTGTTACAGTTTCAACACTGTTCAATTGAAATTAATTAAAAAAGAGGAAAACGTTGATGAAGAATTGAGGAATTTAGATGACTACAAAAACCAAATCCAACCACAAGTGGAAAACTCTTTTGGTACTACAAATAAAACTTTGTCTACATCAAACACTTCTGACACGAACACAAACAACAAGATGATTGAAAACATTGTTAACAGAAATAAAAGATTACTAAAAGGACATTTCAGTACAGAAGACTCAGTGCAATCTCTACCTGACTATTTCCGTGGTGAAGCAAACTCAGCTACCAATGCGGACAATTCAGATATCGATATTATTGATACAAATAATGATGGTAATGGTAAGATATATGGTGCAAGTCCGCTTGACAATAGCACGAAGACTAATCAACCCGGAGATAACATTGACAATTTCATGAACGCGTATTTGAAAGATGACGAGGACTTGAAATTTTCCAGTCTAGCTCAAGGTTTCAAAATCTATTTGACCAAATACTACAATTCAGCTGCCAAGACAACAACAAAACAGACTTCTGATGATTTAAATACTGTTGCTGAGAAGATTAAAGAACCTGAGTTGAAAGAGAACACTAAACTTGAAGATATTCATGAAGAAAAACCTGAAGAAGAAGAAGAACAAGAACAAGAAGAAGAAACATCTATATCCTCTGTTTTGATGGATTTGAGAAATGCATTTAGTGAATTCATGAAACAACAAAGACAACTTGGAGAAGATCTTGACGAGTAGACCTAATTAACAATATATCTAATATATCTTATTTATGTAAAACTGTTGTGAAACATCGACATATCTACTTCTAAAAGCTCTACGTATATTTCCACTATTTTCATGATTGTAACATAACCTTGTACATACCAAAGAACAAACAAAAATTAAACAATGCATTTTCACTCGTCGGGTAACTTAGTTTATTGATCTCCTTATTTTCATTAACACAAGATATATAAAATAAACGTTTTATACCTTAAAAAAAAAAAATTTGAAATGAAAGATTTTGGTGTTTGTGAAATTTGTTTTCATATAATATAGAATAAAATAAAAGGTACATTACATTAATAGATGGTGTTTTTTTTTTCTAATACTATGAAAGAGAAAACATAAGATAAAAACCAAACACCAATTCCAAGATTTTGAAAATGATGATCACATCTTTAAGATTGGCTGGTAGGGTTCCTCCTACTGCTAAAAGTATGTTACATGATATGATAATAATTAAAAAGGACCAACCCCAAGTTGTGTCTTTTCCCCACCCTAAAAAAGAAACTGTTGATGGCTGATTGATGATGAGCGGTTAAATTTTTTTTTTTATTTTCTTCTTGTTTTTTTAATAATTGAAATGAAAGTTCTTCTATTTGATGCACAAGTTAGACTCTGTGTATTTGAAATGATGCTTTTTTAATTTTAT
Source organism: Hanseniaspora occidentalis var. citrica (assembly GCA_030573535.1). Lineage (NCBI taxonomy): Eukaryota > Fungi > Ascomycota > Saccharomycetes > Saccharomycodales > Saccharomycodaceae > Hanseniaspora > Hanseniaspora occidentalis. The sequence goes on from JAJMDI010000156.1 coordinate 63,540, forward strand.
TACTCATTACAAGTTTTAAAACAAAAAAATTAAAGAGCCAAAAGTGAGAATATAGAATAATATTTACAAGATGCGATCAAGACAATGACAACAGGAGATATAGCAGGCATTATTTGTTTCCTAAATGAAAAAAAACCTAATGACAGACGCAACAGAAAACATGAAACACAATACATAAAACATTCAGAGTGTCAGGAGTTGGTTTTTATTTGTTTGAGAAATGGATTATACTTTGTGTGTCTATTTTTATGTCATCTCTACTTTGAGGTCTTGTGGAATCTGTGGCATTTGTTTTTTTTTTTTCTCAAAGCATCATAAAAGTCATCAATACTTGTGTTTTTTAGTTTTATTTTTACTGGTGAGAGTTTAAAAAGATTGTAAAAGATGATTATTGAGACAAGAAGTTGATATGAGAAGTGTTGATGTGTGTTTTTGGGCGCTAATTATCAAAGATGAGCAAATAGTCACGTGTTTATATTGTGACACGTGAGACATTTTTATTGATTTATTTTTGTTTTTTTTGTATGGGTTTTTGTTAATCTGCAAAAAACCGAAAAGTGGGGACTACCTGTGGGACAGAGGGCAAGAAAAAAAAAAGTAGAAACAAATATTTACTGAGAAAACAAGGTAAAAGCAACTCCAATAAGAAACAAGAGCAAAAAAAAAAAAAAAAAAAAAAACATTTTTTTTTTTACCTGCAATAATTTATGTGCTGAAGTTGATTGATTTTTTGTTTTCAGGTTTTTCACAGCAGTGAAAATTTTTTACGTCGAAAAACAAGGAAAGTTGAATAGCTTGAGATATTACGGGGGTAAACACAGTTGTTTAAGAAATTTTTGAATAAGAAAAACCTGAAAAAAAAGTTTTTTTTCCTCTACATGATCATATAAATGGTTTTTCGACTTTGTTTACTATGCTGTTGTTTATTATGATATGGTTGAGTACTACTGATTATTACAACTGGTTGTTGTTCTACTACAATTACTACTACTTCACGTTAGTTCTAAAGTTGTTGTTGATAATGGTAGTAGGTTTTCTTCACCTCATCGAAGTCTTAATAAACAAATAAACACAAGCACGAAAACAAACACGTACTTTAACTTAACAAGTGAAGAAAAGAGAGAAAAAGCAAACCTTCGTGAACCCTTTCAGTTGAAATAAAATAAGAACAAACCCTCCATTCGATTTAACTTCTTCTACAAACACTTCTATCATAAGCTAAAGACAAGAGACTGAAATTAAAGGATTTTAACAAGTAACGTTTCTATTCGAATAACAACAAAGCCTAACTAACAAAACAAAGCAAAACTAGAACAATCAGCTTATAAATACACCTAAACGGTAAAAAAAAAAAAACTCCCACACATATCGAAATCATCATGAACCAAGACATCAAAAAATCCCCAACTGCTAAAGAACGTCAAGAACACATTCACATGCAACAAGCTCAACAACAACAATTGTTACAACAACACTATCAACAACAACAAGCTCAACAACATCAATTACACGGTAACTCATCCGGTGCAATGGGTTCTTCAAACGGAAATACTAACCACGCTTTAATGAATGCTCAATCCGGTAACCCTGCTGTTGGTCGTGCTTCCCCTGCTACTGGTATGTCTGGTGCTGTTGATAACTCTGGGTTGTCTCAACAACAATTGCAACAATTACAACAATTGCAACAAATGCAACAATACCAACAACAAATGCAACAACAACCCCAACAAATGTCTCAACAGTACCAACAACACCTACAGCAACAATACCAACAACAGCAACAACAGCAACAAGCTCATGCTCAACAGGCAGGTGCTGCTGGTCAAGCTGCTGGTGCCAATGGCAACAATATGAATATTACAGAAGCTATGTTTAACTCATTTTTAAATCAAATCTCTCAAAGATCCAACCAACAAGGTATGGTTCCTCAACAAGGTTCTGCTGCTCAAATGTCAACTCAAGCTAACCAATTCCAACAACCAAGCGTTTCTCAACAAGTCAACTACCAAAGACAATTCCACAATGCCACCACTCCATACTTGGACGCCACCAACAACTTCATGCAACCTCAAGGTACCAAATACACTGCTAAACAAGCTGCTGCTGCCGGTGCCTCTTCTGGTTCTAAATCCAAAGCTGCTGCTCAAGCTGAAGTCAAAAAATTAAGTGACTCCCAAAAAAGAGTTGAAAAAAGAAAAGAGTTGGTTAAACAAGGTCCAAAAAGACCAAGTAGTGCCTACTTCTTGTACTACCAAGAAATTAGAGAAAAATTGAAGGCTGACAATCCAGAAATGAAAGTTCCAGACTTGTCCAAAATGGCTGCTGAAAAATGGAGAGCTATGTCTGAAACCGATAAGCAACCTTACCAAGACAAAGTTGCTGCTTTGTGGGCCACTTACAGAATCAACAAAGCTGAATATGAATCTAAGTTGCCACCAAAGAAACCATCTGGTCCATTCGTTCAATTCCACAGAGACATCAAACAGGATTTGCAATCTACCTACCCAGGTAAAAACTTGTTGGAATTGACCAAACTGGCCTCTGAAAGATGGAAAAACACTACAGAAGACGTCAAAAAGAAATACACTGATGCCTACAAAGATCAAATGCAACAATGGAAAAATGCTTATGAAACTTTGGACAAAGACGAGGAATAAATATAATAATTAAATTGTTGTGTGCTTTTTCATTTAATTTGAGTGAAAGAAAAGCCTTCATGTTTTCTTTTATAAATTATTATACTTGTTTCTTTTCCCAACACCCCAATTCCTGCTGATTGTTAATGATATGAAATATTATTTATAATTTTGCATTTGCTAACTATCTATTATATATATATAATATATATGTATGTAAACATCAAAAAAAAAAAAAAAACTATAGTTTCTTATAGGAAACTATACAAAAAAAACACCACAGCAACAGAGTAAACCCACGCTTGTTTAAGTTGACTATGTTATTGTTTTGCAAAATCATTTTTTAAGGTCCCCCATGTAAAATGTTTGCAACAACTTCTCATAATTGACCCATCTGTGGTATTTGTTGAACATGACCGTTGCGCTTTTCCCCGCACAATATTGAATTAGAATTTCGTCTCCACCTGGGTGGAACTTTAAATATTTGGATAAAGAGTACACTTTGCCGTCTAAGACACACCACATGTCTTCTACGATGTTGTGTCTTTTCACTTCATCCATCCGAATTTTCAAAGCTGGTTTAAGATCCCACGGCAAAATTGGTGGGTATTTCAGCAAATCCTGTCTGGTGACGTTCCGGTGAGGGAACTTTTCTGCGAGGTCCATCAACACGGGTATTAGATTCTGCTCGTACACCTCGTTGTCCTTCTTAAACGTATCCCAGTCGTGAATTGAGATCAGCGCCCCAATGACTAACTCGCCAGAAACACCTCTCTTTGCCTGTAGGTCAGCCCAGTCTAGAGGCCCGCACCCGGGCTTCAAGACAACTTTATTTCTCTTCCCTGTACTCTGTGAGTCTGCACTGGCGGCAAGCCCTCCAGACACAGGGAGTGTGGAGCAGCCGGGCTGGCGGGCTATACCTGGTGCTTTGAACGCAGAGGGTTTCGCTACGTTTAAAAGCTGTGGCTTGATGAAGGGATCAGCTTTGGACTTGTCAGTCTCTGTCGTCTTTTGGTCCTCTTTGATGAATGCCCTCTGTAATGGGTTTAATCTCTGCATGGTCGGGCAGTGTGTTATCTTTGTTGATGCTTCTGTCTGTTGAGCTTGTTCAACTTCTCAGATTTACAAAAAACGTTCGATATGTATTGTTCCTCATAGTCGATACCCAATAGGTAAGATCAGCAAATTTTTTTTGCACTGTGATCGATACAAATTTTTAGCAATTTTGCTATCACGTGACTTGGAATATACAGTGCAAACTTTTCTTTCGGAATTTTCAAGCTTGTGCCTACCTACTACAAATGCAAGGTTTAATTAAACTTTTAGTTGTTTCATTGTGGAATATATTTACGTACACATATTATTTACTTTTTATTTCAAATAAACTGCAAATCAAATTTTGCTGCAGCATGAGCCAGCAGAGGCAGCGGAAGATTTGGAATCTTCGTAATAAGCAGACTTGTTGAATTTGTTGTTGGCCAAAGGAACATTCAACGATGGGTTCTTGCTGTAGAAAGAAGATGGGGTGACAGCAAATTGCATGAAATCAGCACTCATCAATGGGAATTGCTCAGAGGATGGAGGATGGGTTAAAGCCAAAGTAACTTGAACGGTCAATTCTTGGTCTCTAACGGATTCAGTACCATCGCACCATTTGGACAAACCTGTGTCTCTTCTAGATTGGTTGGTGAACTCACCAGCAACATATCTTCTTTCGTCGTCGTGTTTGTGAACCCAGAATTGTTGGGTAGCAAAATGTGCTCTTCTGACGTGGTAAGAGTTTTTACCAGCCATCAACATTTGCTTAGCAGGCATTTCAAATTTGTATGCCACTGGTTTCTTAGTGGTTGGGTTGATGGAGTGTTCGTTGATAATTTTGTAAGTTCTGTTTGTGAATGGAGATTGGGCAATATGACCGGATTTTTCCATAATGGTTCTTTTTTGAACATACCCAACGTTCCAGGCTTCTTCATTTTCTTCGTTTGGAACGTAATCATCGTAACAAACAGTGTTGTTGTCACCGTCCAATCTTGGATCAAATTTGAAACTTAGCAAATGTTGGTGGAATGGAGCGTGAACACCTGGAGCAATGATAGTACCGAAATCAGTTCCTTGAACATCGGTGTCCAATGGAGTGGTGGACAAAATACCGGTGGCTCTGACTTGGGTAGTGATGGCACCACCTTGGTCAAAAACAAAGTTAACAACGTACTCATAGTTGGCAACAGTAGCAATGGTTTGAACAACAAACTCTCTTCTTCTTGTTGTGGTGGAAGAACCGTTTCTGTAGTTTTGATGCAAAAACATGATACCGTAATCTTGTTCGTGCATACAGATTGTAGAAGGTACAACAACTGGGCTACCATCTCTATCGGTTCTTCTAGTATCCAAATATTTGATAACCCCTAGACAGTGACAACCTAAAGCCAAAGAGTTAGCAGAATTACCAAACCCACAATCACCTAAATCAAAAGCCATTTTTCTAGAAAAAGTATCGTTTTTAGAAGAGTATGGAACACACATTTCGTTTAAGGCAAATCTGTAAAATAAGGAACGACCTTGGAAATGAACATCATAAATTGCAAAACCTTCTCTGACATTGGTAGCAACGTAAAATTCCCAACCTTCCCAGCAGACTTTGTTATTTGAATCAACAGTGAAAGAGGTACCTTCTGGTTGTTGAACAATCAATGGTTTCAAACCATCATTTGGTTTGTAGTTAGGAACAACTTCTGGGTGGTATTCAAATGGAACATGGTCGATTTCACTGTTATCAAAAGGTTTGACAATAGAGTTGACAGTTTCAGCGGCATTTGTTGGTAAATAGTCCATTTTGATGAATTTCCCAGTCAAATATTCCAAAACAGGAGAAAATTTCAAAGGAATAGAATAATGGTTGGCATCTGGATGGTCCAATTTCAAATACATAAAGACTTGTGCCATTGGAGTTTCAGCATCTTCTTCTTTGGAAATACCGTACATCCAACATTCACTAAGAACAACGTATTTCAATCTACCTAATTGAGGATGGTCGTAATATTTGTTTTCCAATTTCAATTTAGCAACTTCAGCTTGAACCTCTGGGATATCAAAAACAACTTTGTCAATATCACCAACAAATTCAGGAGACAATGGCCCAACAGCGTTGACAGCTTGAGTACAAGTGATGTGTTTGTCAGTAGCATTGACCAAACTCTTGTACAAAGGCATTTGTCTGTTCAAATAGTAGTACGCATATGTTCTTCTTGGAATTCTTGGCAAGTTTTTTCTATCTTGATTGTATCTGATAATGTTCAAGTATTCAGTAGCCAATTTTTTTGGAGGATCGACTCTATCGATTTGAATGAATTGAACTTTATCGTTTGGATGGTTTCTTTTAACCAAAGAAGAAGTGATTTTGATTTCATCATCAGTAATAGGGTTAAAGATGCTAACACTTGGTGTATATTTAGACATTTTTTTTTTTTTATGAAGTGTATGGGGTGAGGAAAGTAATTAGTTTGTATGTATTTGATGTTTTTTAGTTTTTTCTTTAAGCTACTAGATATATTTTTAAATGATCAAAGAATTAAAAACACGATTTCAAAAGTTATATCGCTTTATATACAAAAAAATATAATTGTAAATCTCATATCCCATCAACTGATGAAGCCATATATCTAAAGCTGTGTTTCTGTTTTTCATTAACCTATTCAAGATCATATTGCCGAATAGAGAGAAATTTATTCATTGCAGTAGGTAATCGATGTTCACAAAAACCAAATCTTTTTTTTTTTTTGTTATTTCGGGGGTAAAAATAACCTAAAACGGAGAGAGTAAATACATCTTAATCATAATCATAGTTATCTTTCTTGAATTGTATTTAATTTGTAGTCATTTATCACGTAGATAACAATCAGGTTTATCATTTTCTCGACATTGATGATCTTTTAATTCATTTTTGGTTTTTGGTTTTTTTTTTTATCTTTGTATCAACATTTTATTTTTTTGCACTCGTGTAATGATTACTTAAAAGGGAAATAATAACCAGTAGTCTACTGATAGTTAACAGAGATAAGAGAAAAAAATAAGATTGTGAGTTTCCTAATTGGGTTGTGTCCTAATTAGGATATTCGTTGTCGAGTAAAAAAAATTATATTTAGGTTAAATTTTATTCATGCTCTGCATGTAAATCCAGTTTAAATGTAAGGGGAGTTTCTTTTTGTATTATCTACAATTGGCTTTATTTTTCTACAAGAATGTATGGGTTTACCAGTGGGTGTGGGTGTTTTTTTGTTTTATATAGACGTTTATGCGTCTAATGTGGGTTTGTTTTTTATTGGGTACAATGTTTGATTGATCAACATTGTTATTCAGAGTTGTATGATATCTAATGAAAAAATAAACAATCAAGAGCTACAGGAGAAACACACGCAGAGTAGTTACAACTCTCTACTCTCATCAAGATATAATTTCGCTCATCTCTTGCAAATAAGAGTATTGGGTAGAAGGGTATGTAGATTTAGTTATTTATACATTTGGGTATACACTTGGTGTTGGATGGCTTCTGTTCCTTTTCGGTTCTTTTCCTCGAAAAAATATAGTTGGGCAAAACTGTCTAGTCAAAGAAATCATCGTCACTATCGTCGAACTGGGTGTTGTTATACTGGTTGGTGGTACTAGTGGTATTAGTAGTAGTAGTAGCAGCATTAGTAGTGGTGGTGGTTGGCATGTCAAAGTCCAGGTCGTCGTCGGAGTCGTCCATGAAGCCGCCTCTTCTGTTGATGACAATGCCCTGTGCAAAGGTCCCGTTGGATCTGATGTTGGAAGAAGAGGAGGAGGAGGAGGCCTTGTTGTCGTTGCTAGACGCGTTTTCGTTTCTGGAAATGCCGTCCAAGATGCTTTTCAAATCGGCATCGCTGATTTTGTGTTGTTGCAGTTGGCCCTGCTGGGCTAGCATGGCCACGTACTGCTCCACCTGTCTGACACGCTCTGGTTTCACCATCAAGATACGTGTAAGTCTCTGGTATGCGTCTGGTTCCAAGAACGGAATGATCATGTCGTTGACCTTTGGTTGTTCTGGCTGCTGTTGGGCTGGTTTGCCTGGATTTGGCAATGTGCTGGTATTATTGCTATTCGATGGATTTGTGGATGGGGCCATTTCTTACTCTGTAATGTTTATGTACCCTTTTAAACTTTTCTTTCTCTCATTCTTATGATATCATATCCTAAGGTAGATTATATCAACAACATAACAGTTGAAAAATTAATCACCTGTCAAAACTTTCTGATCGAAGCATCCAAGCAATGCAGGCAAAAAATAACCACTACAAGAAAAACACACTGCAAGAAAAAAAATTAAAAAAAAAAACCGACGCAAAATACAGACCGAGTGTATACAAACACTTTAAACTCCGAGCAAAATATACCGACATTATCACGTAACAAGACGTTAAAGGTTCCTATAGGTTTTGCTTAAAATGATTTCCATTAAGCGTACACTAATCCATTGTCATCAATTAAGCAACAACACCATCATCAATATATCCAACAATTCAAAAAAAGGAAAAAATGGATCAACAAAGTTACATGAAAATACATTCTTTTTTAAAGTTATACGGATTTAAGGAACCCTTTTATCTCCGTCGTGACACCCTTTTTGCTTAAACACCTTTTTTTCCCTGTTTTTCCACAATTTGTATATAAAGACACCGATCTTTCTCCACATCGTCATATTTAAGCTGATCACAAAATAAATATACTATATAGATTACTTTATAACAAAAACACACACATACACACCCCAAAATGTCTAAACAAACGGTTTTTGTTTCCGGTGCTACTGGGTTTATTGCTCAACACATTATCAAACAGATACTATCTACTGAAGAGTATCGAGTCATAGGCTCTGTTAGAGCCAGTGCTAAAGCTGAGAAATTAAAAGCTGACTTTCATCATAACAAGGATTTGTCTTTTGTGTTTGTGGACGATATCTCGAAACTTGATGCTTTTGATAAAGCCTTTAAGGAGCATGGCTCTGAATTAGACTACGTGTTGCACACTGCATCGCCAATCAGCACAGACGATACTGATTATGAGAAGGGAATCATTGTTCCTGCTGTGAACGGGACAAGGGGTATTTTTGAAGCCACCGTTAAATATGCCCCAAACGTCAAAGCTTTTGTTTTGACTTCTTCGTTTGTCGCACTTTGTACTTCTGAACAAACCAATGATCCAAATTTTATTATTACTGAAAAGTCTTGGAATAATCTATCACTTGAAGAAGCTTTAAAAATGCCTGGGCAAGCATACCGTTACGCCAAAACAACTGCAGAAAAAATTGCATGGGAGTTGCACGAAAAGTTACACGCCAAGTTTTCTTTGACTGTGATTAACCCTGCATGGGTTTTTGGTCCGCAATGTTTTGACTCTTCTGTTACTGGAAAATTGAATGTTTCGTGCGAATTCATAAATTCACAGATTCATTCCAAATATGGGGATCCAATTAATGAGCGTATGAAAGGTAGTTATATCGACGTCAGAGACGTTGCCAGAGCTCAGATTGAATGTTTGAGCAACAAAAAATTGGCTGGGAAGAGATTGATCTTATCAAACGGCAGATTCACTTTTCACTCCATAGCCGATGTCTTGAATGAAAAGTTTCCTGAACTAAGAGGCAAAATCGCTGCAGGAGAGCCAGGAGCGGACAAGAAGCTTCTTGCTGGAGCATCTGCTACGGTAGATAATCATATGACCAAAGAGCTATTGGGGTTTAAGTTTAGAAGTTTTGAAGAATCTGTTGTTGACACAGCTGCTCAAATTTTAAAAGTCGAGTCTACCAAAAGAGGTTAGCATTGTTTTTATAATATTTTTTTTTCTTTCCCCACTCATCCTGTATTTAACTATATTTTGTTTTTAATTACCTATATTAGAATACCTTTTTTAACAATTGCCTTAAACTGAACACTATATAGTACACAGAAGTATTATTTCTTTTTACTTTTTACTTTTTACTTTATGTGTCTGAACATCTGAGACAGAACATAAAACTTTTATGTTTAGAGCATATTTGATCTCTTACGGTCATTGTTTGTGTTCAAAAACCCCGAGGTTTGTAGAAGTATCAATGAAACCTTGAAAAAGGGTAAATTTGTAAATGAAAAGTGTGTTTTCAAAGGGAGATCAAATTTTTAGAACAACTTGATATCCCTAATTTTGAATGCTTTCCATATTGTTAACTTTGTCAAATTTTCAATCTAAACATTAATATAAATGGAGAGTATTGTTTTACGATGATTGAATCATTGTCTTGGCTTCCAAGTTGTTTGTTTATTAATAAAAGAACAAAGCTCTACATACCCAAGTCAAATTGTTTTTAAACACACACTTAAAAATGACTAAAGAAACTGTTTTTGTTTCCGGCGCCACTGGGTACATTGCTCAACACATTATCAAAGAGTTACTAGAAACCAACAAATACAAAGTAATTGGCTCAGTCAGAGGTAAAAACAAGGCTGAAAAATTAAAAGCTGACTTTAATAACAACAACGACTTGTCTTTTGTCTTTGTAGATGATATTTCAAAACTTGATGCTTTTGATGAAGCTTTTAAAGAGTACGGTTCCAAGTTAGACTACGTGCTACACACTGCATCTCCAATCAGCACAGACGACGCTGACTACGAGAAAGGAATCATTAGCCCTGCTGTAAATGGGACAAGAGGTATTTTAGAAGCCACTGTTAAATATGCTCCAAACGTCAAGACTTTTGTTTTGACTTCTTCATTTGTCGCACTTTGTTCGTCTGAACAAACTAACGACCCAAATTTCACCATCACAGAAAAGTCTTGGAATGATCTACCATTTGAAAAAGCCTTAGAGGCTCCTGGACTAGCATACTTTTATGCCAAGACGACTGCGGAAAAAACCGCATGGGACTTGCACAAGAAGTTAAATCCCAATTTTTCCCTAACAGTAATAAATCCAGCATGGGTATTTGGTCCGCAATGTTTTGACTCTTCTGTGAAAGAAAAATTAAATGTTTCTTGTGAATTCATAAATTCGCAAGTACACTCCAGGTATAAAGACCCTGTTGACGAAAAAGTTAAGATAAGTTTTATTGACGTCAGAGATGTTGCCAGAGCCCAAGTTGACTGTTTGAACAACAAAGAGTTGGCTGGAAAAAGATTGATCCTATCAAATGGCAGATTTGCACAGCAATCCGTAGTAGATGTCTTGAATGACAAGTTTCCCAAACTAAGAGGAAAAATAGCCGTGGGAAAACCAGGAGCAGATGAAAAGAGTGTTTCTGAATCATACGCACCTGTAGATAATCATGTATCAAAAGACCTTTTGGGGTTCAAATTTAAAAGTTTGGAAGAGTCTGTTTTTGATACAGCTGCTCAAATTTTAAGAGTCGAGTCCAACAAAAATGCCTAAACTGATTTCCCAATTTTTGTTTTATTTATACGCTCTTTGTTTAGCCAAGTTTTGTTGATTATATATTCTCTATAGTCGAATTTCTTTTTCAGTTTGTTTAAGCCAAAGGGCTCATGATTTTGTGAGTGATTCTCTCTTAAGCAGACCACAGTAGTTGAAATAAAAGTTGAGTTCCACCATATTTTTTTGTACCTACTTTTGAAACTAGTGAATCACTGTTTTCCTTTAAGGTACAGATGTAAACTCCTTGGTTCATGTTTCTTATTGGAAACATGATTACTAATCAAAAAACTCTATTTACACTGTCTTCATAAACCATCGCAGAAACCTTAAAAAAGGTAAAAAGTGCGGAAAAAAAGTTCGTTTTTTTTAAGGTGAGTGAAGTCGCAGGTCGTTGAAAATAGTGAAGAGAACAACCTCAAGGCCAATTACATAATCATCCTTGTTTCTGACATGTTAGAATGCGGGTTTCCTTAACTTGGCTGGCTCTCTTATTTTTCAGTCGACTATTATATAAAAGCCATTAAGTTATTTTCTGGATTTGTTTTTAAATCAAATTATATTTTTTTGGTTTTCAGTTCAATCTAGCTATTATTCCAATAAGAAAAAATCTCAAAAAACCCAAGAATACTCGACTTAAAACTTAAGTCAAATCACACACACACACAAATTAAAATGTCTAAACAAACCGTTTTTGTTTCTGGTGCCACTGGGTTCATTGCACAACACATAATCAAACAACTGCTATCTACCGAGAAATATAAAGTCATCGGATCTGTTAGGGCAGGTCCCAAGGCAGAAAAGTTGAAGGCCGATTTCAACAACAAAGACTTGTCTTTTGTATTTGTCGATGACATCTCGAAACTTGATGCTTTCGATGAGGCCTTTAAGGAACATGGTTCCAAGTTAGACTATGTGTTACACACTGCATCTCCAATTAGCACTGAAAACACAGATTACGAGAAGGGAATCATTGTTCCTGCTGTAAACGGGACAAAAGGTATTTTTGAAGCAACCGTTAAATATGCTCCAAACGTTAAAACGTTTGTTTTGACTTCCTCCTTCGCCGCACTTTCCTCTTCCGATCAAACCAGTAACAAAGACTTTGTTGTTAGTGAAAAAACATGGAACGATCGTTCATTGGCCAGTTCCCTTGGCAACCCAGTCTTAGCATACTGCTATGCCAAAACAGCTGCTGAAAAAACTGCATGGGAATTGCATGAAAAATTGCACGCCAAGTTCTCTCTAACAGCAATCAACCCTGCGTTTGTCTTTGGCCCACAATGTTTTGACTCCTCTGTGGCCAAGAAGTTGAATGTTTCCTGCGAATTGATCAACTCCCAAGTCCACTCCAAGTTTGGAGACCAAGTCAGCGACCAAGTGAAAGGTAGTTTCATCGATGTCAGAGACGTTGCCAGAGCACAGATTGATTGCTTGAGTAGCGAAAAGTTGGCTGGGAAAAGATTGGTTCTATCGAACGGCAGATTTGCTTTGCAATCTATTGTCGATGTCTTGAACGAAAAGTTTCCAGAACTACGGGGAAAAATTGCTGTGGGAGAACCAGGAACAACCGACAAAATTCTTGCTGCGTCACCAGTCAACATCGATAACAGTGCTACCAAAAACCTATTGGGGTTCAAATTTAAAACTTTGGAAGAATCTGTTGTTGACACAGCTGCTCAAATTTTAAAAGTTGACGCTGAAAAGTAAAAGCTTAGAGTTATTATAATTTGTTCAGTTGACTAGTTGTTTCTTTACTTAATCTTTTATGTCTTTCCCTTATATATTTCCTCAATTAGAATATTTTATTCACGTGACAATGAATACTTAGCTTGTTCAACCTCAGGATCAACTTAATCGGGTAAGTACATTTTTTTATGTTTTTGTAGAAATTAGTGGTTAACTTCGCATTTAGGGTGTGAGTTTTTTTGACAGTTTTTGATGATTTTTTCCTTCAAGGCACATTCTCTCTTCATTTCTTCTCATAAATGTTGCAGGTACCTGTGTGTGCGTGTGTGTTTAAATTTTGGAACATATGAAAAAAAAGGAAGTGCTTTCAAGACAAGGATTAAGTTTCCTGATTGATAATTTAGATCTTAATAGAACTATATAAATGGTTTTCAGATAATAGGATAATAGTTGTAACTATTTACACGTTAGTTTACTTTTAAAAAAAACAATTCTCTGTTCTGTTAAAGCTAAAGTGGTTCGTTTATTTTGAAGCAAGATTTAAGATTTTAACGGAATTTTTAATGAGTTGATTTTTTCTGAAAAGAGAAATTAAAGTGAAACCAAAGAGATTTCAATACTTTATTCAATTCTTAACTTTAGTTTTTTTACAAAAACATTAAGATAAATATAGAATAATGTCCAAACAAACTGTTTTTGTTTCTGGTGCCACCGGGTACATTGCTCAACACATTATTAAGCAACTCTTGGAAACCAACCAATACAAAGTCATTGGTTCCGTTAGAGGGGGTGCTAAAGCTGATAAATTGAAGGCTGATTTCAACAACAATGAAGATTTGTCTTTCGTTTTTGTTGACGACATTTCCAAACTGGATGCCTTTGACAAAGTCTTTGAAGAACACGGTTCCAAATTCGACTACATTTTACATACTGCCTCCCCATTCCATTTCAACACCACTGAATTTGAGAAAGATTTGATCATCCCAGCTATCAACGGTACCAAGGGTATTTTTGAAGCTACTGTCAAATACGCTCCAAATGTCAAGAAATTTGTCATTACTTCTTCACATGCTGCCGTTTGCAATTCAAAACAAGGTAGCGTTAAAGGTGATGTGATTACTGAAAAGACATGGAACAATCACAACTTGGAAGACGCCCTGGGCAATCCGGTCGACGCCTACTGTTACTCCAAGAAAGCCGCAGAAAAGACCGCGTGGGACTTGCAAAAATCATTAAAAGCCAAATTCTCTTTAACTTCCATCAACCCATCTTTTGTTTTCGGTCCACAATGTTTTGATTCTTCAGTCACTGGCAAGTTGAACACTTCGTGTGAAATGATAAATAGCTTGATTCATGGCACCACTCCTGAAGCCATGTTGAATACCATCAAGGGCTTTTTCATTGATGTCAGAGATGTTGCCAGAGCTCATGTCGACAGCATCACAAACTCTAAATTGGATGGTCAAAGATTAGTCTTGACTAGTGATAGGTTCACTTTACAATCTGTTGCTGATGTTTTGAACAAAGAATTCCCAGAATTAAATGGCAAAATCATCAAGGGTACTCCGGGCTCAGACAAAGCCATCTTTACCAACTTGGCCACTGAAGACAACCACGTCACTAAAGAATTATTGGGGTTTAAGTTCAAGACTTTAGATGAAACTGTCGTTGACACTTCTGCTCAAATTTTTAAAGTTGAAGCTGAAAAATCAAGCCCATAGTACGTATTATGGATAGTAGTGTTTAATTGTTTGGTATCTTATTCAAAAAAAAAAAAAACACACAAAATAGATTATCACTAAACAATTATATTTATTTATTACATAAGGTCTTTCAGCATATAAAATGTCCTTTTACCTTCCATTGTGTCTCCAAGAAGCTTGAAGTTTGTTCAGTTGACTTTGTTTAGCTTTACGTAATATCCAATTTAAACATTAAAAAAAGGTTACTTTTTTTATTTATTTATTTTTTGACTTTTTGATTATTAACGTCATCTCTCTCTCACTCTCTCTTTCTCTTTCTTTCACTAAAACCATGCATTTAATATTTTATAGAAAGAAACACTCATTATTAAGATCATGAAATAACGAACACATACATTAAAAAGAGTATATTTTATCAGTAGTAAGTACATCAACACCCCTCTTTACTGTGTGTGTTTGCAAGAAACACAGGAGAAGAGGAGGGGGTGGGGGTGAACCGGATATAAAACCCCCCAAAAAACCCGATATTTGTTTTCAAAGAACACTCTGAACACACAATACACCGGATATAATAATTAACCTTACGTAAGCGATGATATGGAGGGAAAAATTGTTTTTTTCTTTGAATCACCTAGCCAATGAATTTATTCCTTGGCTTGTTCTTGTACCTTATCTCCATATGTTGTTGTCATTGTCATTCCCCATCACAAAACATGTATAAAAAGAGGGTATGGTATACAATGAACAAGTTCAAATTTTAAATCTTTTGTGTTAATTCTCAGCTGCCCATCACTTTTTATAACTTTACTTAAAAGAGATAATATAAAACAAACACCACAAAAGATTAAATGTATTAGTTCTTCTTTAATCATTCGTACAAAATAAATAAAACTACAAAAAAAAATCATCAAAATCTCAATCATTTTTCAAATGTCAAAACAAACTGTTTTTATTTCCGGTGCTACTGGGTTTATTGCTCAACACATTATTAAACAACTATTGGACACAAATCAATATAAAGTGATTGGGTCCGTTAGAAAAGGTGCCAAAGCTGATAAATTGAAAGCTGATTTCAACAACAACAAAGACTTGTCAATAGTCTTTGTCGATGAGATTGCAAAATTGGATGCGTTTGATGAAGCTTTTAAAAAATTCGGCCCAGAATTGGATTATGTCTTGCACACTGCCTCACCAATCAGCTTAAGGTACACAGACTACGAAAATCAAGTCATTATCCCTGCCATCAATGGTACAAAGGGTATTTTTGAAGCCACTGTTAAGTATGCTCCAAACGTCAAGAATTTTGTTTTGACTTCTTCAACTGTCGCTCTTTGCTCTCCTGTACAAACCAGTGATAAGGACTTTGTTGCCAGCGAAAAAACATGGAATGACCTTACATTGGCCAATTCTTTAAGAGACCCATTTCTAGCGTACTATTATGCTAAAACAGCTGCTGAAAAAGTTGCATGGGAATTGCACGAAAAATTGCACGCCAAATTTTCTCTAGCAGTAATCAACCCTGGTTTTGTCTTTGGTCCACAATGCTTTGACTCTTCTGTGACTAAACATTTGAATTTTTCCTGTGAATTGGTAAATTCCCAAGTTCACTCTAATTTAGGTGACCCAATCAACGACCAAGTGAAAGGTGGTTTCATCGACGTCAGAGACGTTGCCAAAGCACACATTGATTGTTTCACCAATGAAAAGTTGGCTGGAAAAAGATTGGTTCTAGTGCACGAAAAATTTGCTCTTCAAACCATTGCTGATATTTTGAACAAAGAGTTTCCTGAGCTAAGAGGCAAAATTGCCGTGGGAAAACCAGGAACAACCGACAAAATTTTTGCTGAATCACCAGTCAATATCAACAACAGTGTAACCAAAGACCTATTGGGGTTCCAATTTAAAAGTTTGGAAGAATCTGTTGTTGACACAGCTGCCCAAATCTTAAAAGTTGAATGTGAAAGTAAAGCTTAAATATACACAAATTAATTGATTTGTTCATGTTCATGTTTATGTTTATGTATAAATGTTTTTATTTTATTGTATGTTCTTTGTGTACTTAGATAACCACTTCTTTATTTGTTTGTTATTATTAGGTGGTTATTACAAATGTGTCATGTATTTTGAACATCACGTGTTTTATTTTAGAAAGCTCATTTTTTTTTTTTTTTTGTTCTCATTTGTCTTTGGTAATAAAACTGAACTTCCTATTTGGGACACGTTTGTCTTTCTATTTTTCCACAGGACTTTTTTTTTTTTTTTGTTTTTTTTGGGTTCTTCTCAGAAATCATACTTAGTTCTGTTGTAAAATATTGCAGAAAAGTTTTATTTATTTTTTATTTTTAAAGGGTAGTAGTTAAAACAAAGTCGTAGCAGAAAGTCAATTTGTTTCTTGAAACATGCTAAAAATTGCAAAGATTTACACATTTTTCGAGCAAATTTCTATGATTGATTGGTTCTTGTATCTCTTTTACACAGAGTTCTTCTTATTCATTCTATCAAATTTTTTATCTTTCGAGATTCTTAGCCAACTCATATTTAAACTGTGTTGCTATTTTTCTTGGGAAACCATTTTCCATGTCAACTTTGGTTATATTTGGTGAACTTTACAATGAACGAAACTTCGACTAAAAACTAGAGGAAATTTAATTACTAAATTCACAACTCAACATAAACAAACACACTCAAGACCATACCAATCATTAAAAAAAAAAAAAAAAAAAAAGAATGTCCAAACAAACTGTTTTCGTTTCCGGTGCTACTGGGTTCATTGCTCAACATATTATCAAACAACTATTAGAAACCAACCAATACAAAGTTGTTGGTTCCGTTAGAGGGGGTGCTAAAGCTGATAAATTGAAGGCTGATTTCAACAACAATGAAGATTTATCATTTGTTTTTGTTGACGATATCTCCAAATTGGATGCCTTTGACAAAGTCTTTGAAGAACACGGTTCTAAATTTGACTACATCTTGCACACTGCTTCTCCATTCCATTTCAATACTACTGACTATGAAAAAGATTTGATTGTTCCAGCTATCAACGGTACCAAGGGGATCTTTGAAGCCACTGTCAAATATGCTCCAAATGTCAAAAAATTTGTTGTCACTTCGTCCTATGCAGCTGTTTGTACTGTCGAACAAGATGGTGTCAAAGGTGATGTCATTACTGAAAAGACATGGAACAACCACACTTTGGAAGACGCCTTGCGCAACCCTGTCAATGCCTACTGTTATTCCAAGACAGCTGCTGAAAAAACTGCTTGGGAGTTGCACAAATCTTTGAACGCCAAATTCTCTTTAACTGCCGTTAACCCTGTTTACGTTTTCGGTCCACAATGTTTTGACTCCTCTGTCACTGGTACTTTGAACACTTCTTGTGAGTTGATCAACGGTTTGGTCCACGGTACCACTCCTGAAGTCATGTTGACTGCCATCAAGGGGTCATTTATTGATGTCAGAGATGTTGCCAGAGCTCACGTCGACAGCATCACCAACTCTAAGCTAGATGGCCAAAGATTGATCTTGTCCAACGGTAGATTCACTTTACAATCTGTTGCTGATGTTTTGAACAAAGAATTCCCAGAATTAAATGGCAAAGTCATCAAGGGTACTCCAGGCTCAGAAAAAGCCATCCTTGCTGAATTGGCCACTGAAGACAACCACGTCACTAAAGAATTGTTAGGTTTCAAATTCAAGACTTTGACTGAAACTGTTGTTGACACAGCTGCCCAAATCTTAAAAGTCGAAGCTGAAAAAGCAAGTGCCTAAAATGTGGTTTATTTATCATAACCCTCATTTCGGGTGTTTATCTCCCGTGCTACAACATACAAGTTAGCCCCTCACTAAGTAAAATATCATTACGTAATGTCGTATAGACTTTTAACTTTTTTTATCTTTTGATTTCCATTGACCATGTAAGTAGATTATTAATATAGCATTTCTGTGCCTTTCAAAGTTTTTTATTGATTAAAATCAATTCTTATTTCTATGTCATGCCAGAACGTTAGCTGCTAATTTCTCGAATGGGTTGATTACAAAAGAAATTCTAATACTAATACATTCATTTAGGAAACCTAATTAAAATATTTTTTTTCCCCTCCCAAACACATAAAGCTCAACTCCATACCGTGGGAAGCTGACACATAATCGACAAGTGAGACCATTTGTTTTTATCATTATGTAAGCATCTGTGTATTCACCCTTTCCAAGATAGTTCGTTGGTTAGTTCACTCAGGAGCAATTAGTAACTGGGGGAAAGCGCAATCGTCTTTCTCAGTGAAGCTGGTAGACCGGGTGTGAACATGCTCCTTACGTAATCAAAAGCTCTGCGACGTTTTCTGTGTTTTTGGGTTTGGTGTTGTTGTTGAGCCTTATTTTTTTCTTTACTTTTCTTTACTTTTCATTTTTTTTGTTTTATTTGTCCCTTTTGGATGTCTGTTAAAACAGTTACAATTCATATATAAATAAGGGGTTGGTGAATAATTTCTCGATTGAAAGTTCGTTAAATTTGGTTATATATTATATTATACAAAGAAAAACCATAAACTCCAAGAAAGATTTATTTGACCATTCAGTAATCATTCATATAATATATAAAAAAACAAAAAGCCCAACCACTCAATTACTCAATCAAATTACAATTAAAGATGTCCAAACAAACCGTTTTCATTTCTGGTGCCACCGGGTACATTGCTCAACACATTATTAAGCAATTGTTAGACACTAACCAATACAAAGTTGTTGGTTCTGTTAGAAAAGGTCCTAAGGTGGACAAATTGAAGGCTGATTTCAACAACAACGAAGATTTATCCTTTGTCTATGTTGACGACATTTCCAAACTGGATGCTTTTGACAAAATTTTCCAAGAACACGGTTCTAAATTTGACTACATTTTACATACTGCATCTCCATTCCATTTCAACACTACTGAATTTGAAAAAGATTTGATTATTCCAGCCATTAACGGTACCAAGGGTATTTTCGAAGCCACAGTCAAATATGCTCCAAACGTCAAGAAATTTGTCATCACTTCTTCTTACGCTGCTAACGCTTCTGTTCTGGCTGACAACAACAACAAAAACACCACTGACGAAAAATCCTGGAACGATCAAACTTTAGAAGACGCTGTTAAAAATGCTGCTGACTCATACTACTACTCTAAAGCTGCTGCTGAAAAGACAGCTTGGGACTTGCACAAATCATTGAACGCTAAGTTCACCCTAACTGCAGTCAACCCATCTTTTGTGTTTGGTCCACAGACTTTTGACTCCTCTGTGACCAAGACTTTGAACACCTCTTGTGAATTCATCAACTCATTAGTCCACTC
>JAJMDI010000157.1:0-28479 GCA_030573535.1 Hanseniaspora occidentalis var. citrica
AAAAAAAAAAAAAAAAAAAGAGAGGGAAAAAAAAAAAAAAAAAAGAAATAAAAGGTGCGTCCTTCCTACTGAAACTGTGTGAGGGCTTTTTTTTTGTGCTAGTCACTATTTTTCTTTCAATCCTTCTCTCGAGCTTTGCAATGTCTGACTAAAATAAGATATCCGGGTAGTGTTGCTCAACTTCTACTGCATGATATTGTATGTATAGTGGTATCAAAAAATACCTACTAAATAAAGAAAGGGTAATGTGGGCGTGAAAGTAAATGAGAAGTTCAGTTGGATCAAATTGATTCTTGCTCAACTTTATGTATCCATGGTTATATATATTGGATAGAAACCGTGAGAGAAAAACCAAAAAATTATATATTCAAACTCAAGAAAACATGTCAGCAAGTTATTGGACATCGACCCAGAGGAACATATGGACTTTTAGCAAACAAGAATTGGCTAGAGAAAGAAACAAGCTATTGATTTTGGAAACACAGACTTTCCCGGAAGGATTGACTGTGCCGATGGTGAACAACTCCCAGAACTCGTCTGCATTGAATGGGAGTGTAAGCAATGGCATTGGTGACAACAAAATGCCGAACGGTAAAAACAACACCATCAATGACCAAGGTAGCAGTGGTACCAACAACGGAAGAATCGTGAGCAAGCATGTATCTATATACAGCAAGGATCTACACTATGATCGTGACTACAGTCTCCGGATCTATTGCTACTTTCTAGTGATGAAACTAGGGAGAAGATTGAATTTGCGTCAGCAGGCCTTGGCAACCACAAATATCTACTTGTCTCGTTTCCTTTTAAGAGCAAGTGTAAGAGAGGTCAATTTGTATCTTTTAGTGACGACATGCATCTACTTGGCGTGTAAAGTGGAGGAGTGTCCTCTTCATATCCGTTCATTGGTCAGTGAAGCCAGGGCGATTTGGCCCGAGTTTATCTCTACTGACGCAACAAAAGTCACTGAGTTTGAGTTTTACTTGATCGAAGAGTTGGGCAGCTACATGATTGTATACCATCCATACCAATCTTTGGAACAGATAATGAACACTTTCAATGACAAATACGGACTTTCGAATAACGATTTGTTTCGAGGCTCCGGGAATATTGAGTTGGGAAAAGGGGAAGTGGTAGATAACGACATCGATATGTTGACGTTCAACGACAACAATGTTGTCACTTCCATTGGTAGTACTGAAAGTACTAAGAAAACTTATATAAGCAGCACAACACCGTCTTCTACCGAAAGTAGTGGAGACTCGGGAGACAAAGGAGACGAAGATTTCGGTGGCAGTTACGTGATAGACGCTGAAGTTTATCAAAACACGTGGTCGTTGATCAATGATAGTTACATTACAGACGTCCATTTATTGTATCCGCCACATGTGATTGCAGTGAGCTGTCTAATGATGGCGTTATCTTCGTCATACACTCCTTCGTCGAACCAGCAGTTGAAAACCAAAACAAAGTCCCCTTCGCCATCAAAGAAGACCTCTGCAAGAAATAAGAGGGTTTTGAGGAAACTAAATGAATTCTTGGCTGAGTCGATGATCGACTTGGAGCTGGTTCTACAGTGCAGCGAGGAGTTGTTGAACCTATACGACCATTGGGAAAAATACAACGAAGACTGGACGAGATACTTGTTGTATCACGTTTATTTGGTTAAACGATAGACCTGGGAGTGCTGGTGTGTTACTTGATCTTTTGTTTCCTAGAACTTTATTGCGTGTTTTATATTTATTTTTAGAACAATTGGCTTTTTCATTTTGTTTCTCCTACAAGGACTGGACTCGTCAAAACAAGCCGCACAAAAAAGGGAATTTCTCTGAAAGAAGAAACTATAAACGATAGAACATGGCTTATCACGTAGGTATACTTGTTTTTTCGAGGCGTCATTTTAGGCATGGGTTGGTCTGCTTGTTTTTTGCTGTCCTTATGAGTTTAATTGGCATATGTGTCATAAACGATAAGATCTCGTTTAAGAAAAAAAAAATCAAAAATAGTACGCGTTATAAGAGACACTACTAAACGAGGCCGAAATTATTGATCTTTTTTCATACTTTCACATATAAATGTTTTATGACCTCATCGAGTACGTCTTAATTGTTTACTGAGATACAAACCTCTATTTAGATATTTTAAATAGGAAACTAAAAATCCAAGCCTCATTTATACTAAATGGTATCCGTGGGGTACATTAAACTGTAGGGTTAATTTCCTTACGATTTAATCAAAAGATTGCCCTTATATATAAATAGCACATGGCATATAAACAACAATAGTTTTTTTATAAATGCAATCGGATTCATTTCTGTCATTTAATAATGATAAAGATATGTATATATCAGTAAAACCATCAACACAGTAAAGAACAAAGTACCACAATGGATACCAAAATAATCAATTTTTCATCGTTGATATTACTGTACTTGTACTTCCAACATCACAACAAGTTTTTCACCATAGGGTACTACGATTTAGATACACATGAATACGGGAAAGGTCCACAAGACACAGGTATTGTCATTGTTTCCTTACTGGTTCAACTCCTACTGAGATCTGTAGTCATCAAGAGCACACCGTTTGTGTTTAAACTTTTACAAAACTTACAAGACAAATACAAAATAGCACATGGACAAACTCCAACAAAACTAATCTCTTTTGAAAAATACCAAAGATTTGGTGAGCAACTATGGCTATTCCTCTACTACTGTTTTGTTATTTCATACGGAACAGTCTTGTATTGGAACAGCGACTACTTCTACGACGCATCTCTGACTTTCCCCAACAACGGCCAGTACCCACAAAAGTACCCCACCGTGTATATGAAAATATACTACTTGATCCAAATAAGTTGTTGGCTTCAACAACTCATAACGTTACACTTGGAAGCCAAGAGAAAAGACTATGTGGAAATGCTGAGTCATCACCTCATCACTATTTTCTTAACCATCGGTTCCTACCATTACTCTGTGTGGGAGATGGGTCACCTTATCATGCTAATCATGGACATTGTGGATATTTTTTTAATTTCTAGTAAATTACTAAACTATCTGAATTTTAGAAACTTGTGTAACTTCATTTTTGGTTTATTCATATTAAATTGGGTTTTCTTCAGACACTTTGTTTACAATTACCTAACATGGGTCACGTGGAAATACATTCCATTGAACGTGACCATTTGTTCAGCGGCTCCGCCTGCCTCCTCCGACTTTGCTTCCTTAACATATATACCCGCTGACAATGATAGTTGTATGAGTTCTATATTTTACAAGAGTTTGATAACCGCATTAGTCAGTCTACAAGTCATACAGGTGGTATGGCTGTGGATGATCATCAAACTTCTGTTAAAACTGTTGAAAGCCTCAGACAAAAGTGAGGTCACTGACTCCAGAAGTGACGATGAAAGTGATGAAAAAATAGATCTACTTACAGAACCTTCTTCTGAAAAGCCTCTAGCACTTTGACTGACTTTTTCACTCCTGTAAGAACAACATTATATATATATATATATATATATATATATATCTGTTAGTTTGTATTAATGTGTATAGTATATCTATTCAGTGTAAACTATCCCTACATGTACCTATCATGTGACCAATCGCATTATCACGTGCTTTTGTCTTCCTTTAGTTGTTACCCACACACCCACCAAATCTCTCGGTAATCTCCTTTACTAGGTAAAAAATAGAATATCAGCCCCCCCGTTTAAGCCTACAATCACAAGATTTGATATCTCTATAGTCAAATTGTTTCAAATTAAAATTAAAAATTTAACTGTAAAAAAAAACTTGCTATTTTCAATATGAAAAAGCCTCGAGAACTATTCCCAGAGAGTTTGAGATTGTTGATTAATCATTTTTGAATGACTAAAATCCCTTTCCATCTATATATATAATTTACTTTACTTTACTTTGTATAATAAATGATTGCAAGGAACTATATAATTTCTTATATCCAATTTAGTCACGTTACCTGTTTTATAATTGCCCAGTTGAGAGAAATTATAACTATTGGAATTTCTATGTTTCATATCTCGTGCAGTCCTATATTCACTCTAAACACTAAAACCGCAGCACGGTGTTTTTTACTCCTTCATACAACAATTTGTATGGCGATGTAACATATAAATAGACACTAACGTAGAGAATAATCTACATACACAGTAATAAAATACCAACAAATACCAATGTTGACATCACTACTGTACAAAAAAAAAAAAAAAAAAAAAAAAAAAAAAAAAAAAAAAAAAAAAAAAAAAAAAAAAAAAAAAAAAAAAAAAAAAAAAAAAACATATACAAAGTATGTACACCCAGACATCACATACAAATTTATACAATTTACTTTTAAAAACGTACCAAAAAAAAAATAACACTGGTGATATCACTACCCTTTGAATTTTTAATTTGATTAAATAAATAAAAAAAAAATATTAGGATGTGTACGTTAGTTTCTCTTCGCCTTGCTTATAAGAAAAACCAACTGTACCTGGCGATACAGTGTAGGGGTCTACGAGTATTAAGGGGGGCACTTAATGATGAAAATGGTGATGTAATGCTTTTTTCATTGAAAAAAAAGTTTAGTTCAATGTTAGTACAATTTTGTATGTGATGATTATTATTAGTAGTAAGTAGTAAATAAAGTGTTGAATTATTATTCTAAAAGGCTTAATAATAATACAATGGTGAAATCATAGTCACAAAGTGTTGATTAACAATTACTATTAAATTAATAGAGATGAAGAAAGAGAAAGTCAATAAACCACAAGTAAAGAAGATGTGTATATATATATATATATATATAAGTAAGGGATTTCTATCTCCCTAATATTTCATTTCTAATCTGAATAGGAATAGGAGAGAGAGGAACACAGAAGAAGCAACAAATTGCTAATAGTTAAAAGCAGTAACAAGAACAACAAATACAAAAACAAATAATAAAAATAAAATGTGTACTATGTGTCAACCATCTGCTCCTTTCAAATTGACTCATGACTCCAGTTTGGAAGACTACTTGAATAAAAACCAAGTATGGTCCTCCGAAATGAAAGAAACATATCCTACTTTGTTCAGTGAATACAACTCCAAGGGACAAGACCCTCACACTTTGTTCATTGGGTGTGGTGATTCTAGATACAACGAAAACTGTTTGGGTGTTTTGCCAGGTGAAGTTTTCACTTTGAAAACTGTTGGGAACTACGTCAACGTCAACGACTTGACTGCGATGAGTACTTTGGAATTCAGTATTATCTACTTGAAAGTCAACAAGATTGTTATCATGGGCCACACTGACTGTGGTGCTATTAAATCCTGTGCTGATTGCAACATCTACGACAACTTGAGTGCAAACTTGAAAAAACACTTGGAACCAATCAGCAACTTGATCAAAGAAAAAACTAGCCAAGTCTCTGAATTGAGTCAGCACGAACAATTGAAACAATTCAGTATCTACAATGTCCAAAAACAATATGAAATTCTAACACACTTGCCTTTGGTCAAAGAATACTTGGAAGATGGCAAAATTGAAATCATGCCTTTGTTATACAACGTTGACAGTGGTTTGATTGAACCAGTCATTGTGTAATTGACTTGGATGAACTCGTGTGAAAATAGCAACAACAACATTAAAAAACACTTTAGAGAAAGTTGTACTCAAAGTGTACTCGGAAAATTGAATGAAAAAATATAAGAAAACCCATCTGTGGAAACAGAAATGTATTATTAAAATCGTTTTAGATACATCATCATGTAAATTGTATATAAGGATTGTGTCTTTTCTTTCACACATATATATATATATAAAGAAAAAGTTTAAACATTGCATAGATTAATAGGGATCTATTGTTATTATACTATTATTTATTTATTTATTTATTTGATTTGTTTGTGTTTTTTTATGTGTGTCTTGTTTACTATGTAGAGTTTTTCATTAATCAAAACAGAAAAAAAGAAAAAAAGTATATATATAATAGCTCGGCGGCTAAATAATGGTAATTGATTTCTAATGATGGGAACAAAGGGGAGGCAAAGATCGTCTTTTACGGCTACAGAGATTAGATCTATTCTTCTTGTGTGTGTGTTTTTTTTTGATGATAAGTGTGTGTGTGTGTTAGGGATGTAAATTAGGGATTGGCGGTATCATGAATCTCAGGGTTTAATTAATAGATCTTGATGTTAAACCTATACATTATACAACACACGGTATGAACACAGAAAAACGTATATAAGAAGAAATACAAAAAATACAGTATAATGTCTGAGCAAAAGTCTAAAACTAAAGTCAAAATCAGATTGAAAAATACCAAACACACAATTCATGATAATAATAATAATAACGGTATCTATCAAGTTGTTAAAAAGTACCCTACACATAAGATAAATAAAGAAAATGTTTTATTATTATCATCTCAAACACCAGATAAAGTTCTTGATCCGCTACAGAACAAGTTGATTGCCAACTTGAGTCACAAAAACTCTGTATTCACAGAACAAAACTTAAAAACAGGGTTTAACAACTGGAATCTATGTGGTAATAAAACATATGACTACCAGTACAGATCAATCACTCATACAAGACTATCGGACTTACTAACAAACAATATTGTAGATACCTTACTGGACAAAAACAATAATAGTACTAAATTAAGTGATATCATACACTGTACGGTATACAATATAACGGATTTCCCCTGTTTCGAAAAAAGCACTGTATCAACAGAAATGATGAAAACTTTTAAAAAAAATGATATCATATGGGATAATAATACCGGGTTTGTGTTGTTTACATCCATTTGGAGATTATATCAAGATGTTTTGAAATATATATACTTGGAAGATCATATTGGTGGATTGACAAGTATCAGTGCTGATGAAATATGTCATGTTTTGAAAAACCCCTTCTATGATACTAAAAACATTACGTATTATAAAAAAATCCAAGCTGCAAAACTAACTTATTTAAAAAAACATAATAGTAACCGTTCTAATAATAGTATTAATGGATTTACTAAAACTCAATTGAAATCAACAACACTTTCGCAAACTTATGCTGATATAAACTGGTCAAACATACCGTTGGAGTTACAAGCACAACTATTAGAAACTCATAAGGCACAATACAATGTTGAGGTTAAAACTTTCCCAAATTTAATATCTAAGATTAGAGGTGGGTTAATTAAAATTCAAGGAAGTTGGTTGCCTTATGATATTTGTTTGCATCTTTGTAGCTATTTTTGTTACTCAATAAGATTTTTATTGATTCCTATTTTTGGCAATGATTTCCCAAAATTATGTGAAGATAATCTAATTTACAATCTCACCTCTTTTGTTTCATCTAAACACTTGACAAATAATCTGAAAAAAAGCAATCATTTAATTGGTATGAGCAATAAATCAGCAATTGAACCTACCAAAATTAATGGTACCGAGAATACTCAGTACAAAGACAGTTATTACTTTGGATTGATATTGATGAGTATGAAAAACAACGGTGGCATTGACAATGAATATAGTCCAATTAACTTAAACCACCAAATGAAAACATTGAAACAAAAAAGCAAAAACGTATTTTGTTTACCTCTTAATCTAAATAACAACAACTTTCAAGAACAAGCTATTTGTGTCAAAGAAAACAAATTAAAAACAGCTTTTAAAAAATACACAAAAAGGTGGAAAGACTCTTACAATACAAAGTTTACCAAGCCTGTTTTCAAAATATCTAAGAAATTCCATTATAATTACTGTCAAGTCAATAAAGACTGTAAAAGTGCTAAAACGTTTGATACTATGATATTGACCGATCTGGATAAATTAGCCGCAAGTATTTTATCTCCTCTCATGAAAGCCTCAAGAAAGCATCACAGTACTGCTACTACTACTGCTGCTTCATTTTTTACTCAGCACAAATTAAACTCGCCAATCCCATCATTATCTACTTTTAGTACACCTAGTTCAAAATTAGCATCAATAATGGAAACACGCAACGACAACTATTATTATACATCTCCGGATATTGACACTTTAGACTCGTCAGTTTCCCCCTTGCTGACTCACTCAAATTCTTTAATAAAATATTCTAAAAATTATAAGTACATGTCATCATCAAATTCAAATAAGTTGACGTTGTCATCTTGCAATACATTGCAATCTATGATACCAAACACAAATGATTTTTTTCCAAGTAGTAGTAGTGGTGGTATTAATACTTTGAAAAAAAGATTGAGTTCATCTGCATCATCTTCAATAACTCAAAAATCTAATAATCTAACATTTATTTACTCAACAACAAAAGATTATTAACAGCATACCATACCAATTTTAACCATTTTTCATATAACTAAATACATATTCATATAGCATAGCATCTCTCTAATTATTAATTAAAACCATACTATATATCATATATCTCTGAATTTCATAGCGTCGTCGTCGCTCATTAACTTCAATGTCACGTCACGTCACAATTTCAAAAAAATGTCACAATTTGAAAAAAAATGTCACAAAAAAAAGTTTTTGTGACCCACAAACTGGAAGCAAACACCCCTACTAAATTGTTTCCAAGATTCAGTTCTGTTTCTAAATCCTCAAAAAAATTGTTTGCCAATCCAAATTTAAATGACAAAAAGTTTGTGAAAAATTTGGATTGGCCTGCAATTTACCCAGAAACAATACAAAAAATTGAAAATTGCAGGCCAATCCAAATTTTAATGAGAAAAAGTTCGTTAAAAATTTGAATTAGCCTGCAATTTACCCGGAGGCAAGACAATAACCCAAACATTTTTTGGCCCATTTCAATTTCTATGGTGAAATTTTGTATTTTGCTGTGAGATGGGCAAAAAAAAAACTAAACGTGCGGGTATTAACTTGTTGAGACTGGAAAACAGATTTTAATCAATTTTTGGCTCCTAAGAAAAAATGTCCCTAAACGCTGACTGACCTGGCCAACCAGGTAGGTGACTGAAGTTCCTATTGTATCTTATCTTATGTCTGGCAAAATTAAAATTTTTATTATACACAATTGCATTGCCCTTGAACATAATGGCATTCTTCTATTAATGATTTGTGAAATCTGAAAAAAAAGAACAGACCAGTAAGCATATTCATAACTATTTCGAGACCAAAGTAATCCTTTTGACTTTGCCAGGATGGACTTTTTAGATTATCAAACATACATTGATACAGACACGGTTCAAAGTGACACCAATTTGAACAACAACAATGCAGGCTCCACTCCTTTACCTGAACCAGCATCGAGGTTTAGTCTATCTGGGGGAGATGGGGCTTATGAAGAATACATGGGGATGTCTGGCAACTCTGCTTCTGCGTTATTTGGCTCGTCTGCAGCTGCTATTGCTGCAAAACATTTGAATGAAACTAGTTTTGCCAATGCATTGACTTCCCAATTTAAAAAAATTACTAGTCCCTACATGCAAACTGCCTCAGATTCATCTAATAACTCGGGATCAACTAAATCTGATGAATCTAATACAACAACAGTTTATGATGCTGAAAATGGGAGTCTTGACGACCAAAAAATGAGCAAATATTTGGACATGTCCTTGGATTTTATTACGTCTTCTAATTCAGCGGTCAATAACGAATCGTATATTCAAGCTTCATTAAATTCGATGAACTCATATTCTGCAAAGCTTCCAAGCTCTGATTACTCTTCTGCTTTCAACTTTCAATTCAATTCTTCAGAATCCCAAAAAAACAAATTAAGCACATCTGATCAGCTTTTGGCTTCAAAGATCTCAATGGTTTTGAATGATAGCCCTACATCTGACACAGAATCGGGACACAGACACCAGCAGTCAAGTAACAACATTAGAAAAAACTTGGATATCCTAAAAACATTCATTTACGATAGTCAGAGCACTAGTGAATTGATTGATCACAATTCTACAAACGCCTTATTTGAAATTAATGATTTGATCAGAACAGATTTTATTGGGGCTTTGAACAGGAAATCTATGAAATCTAAATTAGAACAAAAAATTTTAAACGAACACGAATTGTTCTTGAATCAATATAAACCGATTGTAGAAAAATTACAATTATTGCAACCATCATTGTTGAGAGTTTTGAATTTGAAAACAAAAATTAATGATGATTTGCAAAAAGATTCTGTAAATAAAGAAGTTCAAGATTTACAAGACGAAATCCAAAACCTAAAATTGAAAAAAAAAGTGTTGGTTGGCCTAAAAGACTTATTCACTTTGAACCAATTAGAAGATGATATTTTGCACAACGGTAAAATTGACCAAGATTTCTTTGATGTGATTAACAAATTGATGTTGATTAAAAAAAGATACGTGTTTCTGCTAAGTTCTTCTGAAGAACAAAATAACAATTTGCTAGATAAAATCAATGGTGATTTACAATTGGCCACTAGGAAAATTTACAACTCTTTATTGGATTTCTTGTATCATTTCGATTTATCTACTATCAACACGACTAAAAACACATCTGACAAAAACAAAGTTGAGAATTTTCAAAAATCTTTAGTTTATTTATCAAATGATTTAGAGTTTTTCAATACTTTTTTAACAAGACTAGTGGAAATCAGATCAAAAAAATGTTTGGATGATTTTTTTGCTCAATTTGATTTGAAAAATAGTAAAAAGCCAATCGTATTAAGTGCCAACGATCCAGTGAGATATCTTGCTGATGTTTTAGCTTATGTGCACTCTTTGATTGTTAACGAAGACGATTTTGTCAATTCGTTGTTGAAATTCCAATACATTGTCTCGGACGACACACCAAAGACTATTTTACAAGAAAATTCATATTTCTTGTCAGGTTTAGATAACAAGATATTGAATGACATTTTCACTAGATTGAGTAACACTATCAAAATCAGATTAGAACAAATTATTAGATTTGAAAATGATTCTATCAACAATTTGGAAATTATCCAACTTCTAAATCTATACAAAATGATGTATTTGAAATATGGTATTCAAGAAGACAACCTACTAAACAATACCCTAAAAGAATTAAGTATCATGTCTAAAGACAAGATTTTTGCAAATTTTGCTCAACATCTAGAATCAAATGTTAATGATGTGAAAGATATCACCAACGCAGACTTGTTGCCTCCAGACTGGCTATCGAAATATTTAAACCAATTGACAGACCTATTTCTTAAATTAGAAACCAATATTGAAATATTGCAACCCACCGATTTGGATAGACTTTCTCAAGACCTACTAGAACATCCATTGATCACAAACCTTAATAAACAGATTTTAAACTCATATCCACTGGCGAAAAGAGACCCGCAAGTTAAAGTGGCGATGTTGATTCTAAAATTAAATTGCTACGATTTGATCAAGTCTAGATTGTTGCCTTTTTATCATACTGTTTTTAACAACTCGCAATCTTTGAAAAATGTGTTTAGTACTATTGAAAAGGAATTGCAAAACGCTATCAAAAATTTGCAAGAACTACAGCAAACCACTTTGTTGAAATTCACAGGTTTGGAAAACTATTACAATTTGTTCAACATGGTGTTTCCAATAGAATCGGTTCAAGACGAGATGGATTATGAAATGTACTATTCTATCAAAGAAAATCCAATCATGGACTTGAAAACAATAAAGTTGAATGTCACCGAAAACATCTCCGATTATCTTCCAAGAGCGATGTCTGATTTTGAGGAAAGATTGTTGTTTAATTTATCTTCACCTGTGATTGCCGATGAAATTACCAAAAACTGTTTTGACATTTTCAGTAAGTTTGTGAGGGTATTCACCAACACTTTGTTACTAATATATCCAGAAGAGCAAGAGTCGATCAAAACCATACTTGTTTTTTCACCTGACGAGGTTGATACATTAATCGGTGTTTAAATTCTACATATATACGTTGTTTATATTTATAAATGGTGTTTTGGCAATTTACCACGACCATACCCATCTTGTTCATAGTAATCCATAGGGTAGTATTTTTCGTCAAACATGACTTCTTGCTCCATCAGAACATTGCATTCGTAAGGAGTCAACAAAGGTTTGTTAAAAGCGTATCCCCAATCAATAGATAATCTAGGGCATGCGACTTGAACAAAAACGTCAATGTTTTCAAACTCGGCCAATTTTTGAGGGAAAATCTCACTTAGAATAATTTTAACAACTGTTTTGTTATGATCCTTCAATAATTTTTCCAAATTATTCACGGTGGTCAAATTACCTTGTCTGCCTAGCGCACCCAAAATTAAACCAAAAGTCTTACCTGACTTGGCCTTGTTGATGGCATCTGTTCTCACTTCCACCAATTGTTTCTGGTCGTATTCTTCAATAGTAAATGTTCTGCCATATGGATCGTATCTATAGGCTTTAATTTCCGGATTGTGAATCATGGAACTTTCCAAATGGAATCTACCATCACCGATGTATAACATCGCATCTGTTTGCTCTTTATCTAATCTTTGAGAAGTACAGCCTAAAACTTCACCTTTAGACAACGGTTTGATTTGAGGAGGAATGATGTACAACATGTGCTCTTCATCGTTTTCTAATTTTTCCTTGATACTGTGAATAGTTGGATTGAATTGAATAGTACCAAATGTCGCAATTCTGAACCCTTTTGGGAAGTTTTTCTTCAAAGTTTTCAGTAAGTGAGTTTCATCAATGTTGATAGTAACAAACACGTATAGAACTTTAATACTGGTGATATCGATTGGCACTAAACAGGAATGGGCATAATGCACAATGAAGTCACAATCTAGAGATCTTGCAGTGTAGTCGTCGATACAGCATGCCCCGTAACTGACGTCACCCATTACAACTGTTTCGACATTACAGAATTGTTCCAAAATGTCACTGATGACCAATGAATAAATCAACAACCCTTCTGGCATTTGAAGAGCGACTCTTTTTGCATTGTGTTTTTTAATGTTCCAAACAGTCTTTTGAATTTCAAAATTGTAATTGGAAGGTAGCAACTTGATGGCTTCATTCAGTTCCTCATCATTCAAAATTTCGTCTGGGATATGGTTGATTGGATTTCTGACTTTGATTCTATTTCTTGGCTTAGCAACTAAAGAATTGGTAGATTGTTCTGTACCGACTGTCCCATTCGAGGTGATTTCTTCACCTTCCAAAGAACCTTCGGTTTTCTTGACACCGACAAACTTTCTTCTTCTTGGAGCTTCACTCATGATTCTTTTGTTTGGTATTTGAGTATTTTTTTGGTATTATGTTTTCAGTATTATTTGAAGAGCACACAGCATTTTCGCTCAAGTTCTTCCTCTAAACTAATTAGCACGATGAATACGCAAGATACAAAAAAAAAAAAAAATTCGGAAAAAGAAATGTTGAAGATATCAAAACAAGTAATGAACTATAGCTAGCATCTTCATCGAACACTAAGATATGAAGAGTAAAACAAAAACTGGCAAGAAAACTAGATGATCACTCCAAGATTTGAAATTAAACAAGACGAAGAGTTCTTGTATATCAAGGTTTATGTTTCCTCCATCAGATTCAGTGCTGCTGGTTTGGAAATAGATGTGCTTGAAAATATGTTTATGTTCCATTTGTCTCCGTACTATTTAAGATTGAGATTTGACCATCATTTGATTGACGAAGAAGAACGTCCAGCAACTGCGGAGTACAAATTAACTGAAGAGTGCATTGACTTGAGAATTCCAAAATTAAACAAGGGGACTGTTTTTGAAGATTTGGATAATCCATTGAAATTGTTAGCCAGACAAGGTGATATTTTGGAGCTTGACAAGAAAGTTGAAGAATCTAAAGTCACTAAAGGTCCATTGATTCAAGATATTAGTGAGCCATCCACTGAAGTGAAAAACGCAAACCTTGAAAAAATTGCCAAAGACGGTGACGCATTCAATTGGGAGATTAAACAAGAAATCAAGGAAGCTCCTGGATCTGATCTTTTCAAACCAAAACTAGGGTTTAATAAACAATATACAGGTGATTTGATTAGTTTGAGCATTACCAATGGTAACGACATTAACGAAGTTGATGATCCGGAAAACACTAATGACGTCAACCGTTGTAAAGAAAGAATCACTAAAGAAAACTCGAAATTTGATCCTGAGTACTACGCAGGTGAATACATTTTGTCACTACATGGAACTGAGGAAGACTTTGAGATTAACGGGATTAAAAGAATCATGAAATTCATTCCGGAATTCCCAAGAATGTATTTGAAATGGTATAAAGAGCATCCAAACGTGCCATTGCAAGTTGACTTCACTGCAAAGGAACAAAATCAAATGACTGATAATTTACCTCATCGTGACTATTTTGTTGACGATGTTCAGAGTTTATACATCGCTATCAT
Organism: Hanseniaspora occidentalis var. citrica; assembly: GCA_030573535.1. NCBI lineage: Eukaryota > Fungi > Ascomycota > Saccharomycetes > Saccharomycodales > Saccharomycodaceae > Hanseniaspora > Hanseniaspora occidentalis. The sequence continues at coordinate 14,316 of JAJMDI010000157.1, forward strand.
TAATCTTATCTATGCCTACTTATATGAGCAAGTTGAGAATGAAGGTGAGCACAACACTGAGTCTGCTTGGATTATTGGTAAATTGACACCTCAGTTGTCTGGTTTGGATCAACTACTAAAAGCCCCAAACACAAAAGAATCATCTGGGTTGATCAGAGAAATCAATGAAGTGTCTTCAGAAAACAACTCCAACAACATTATTCGCGAGAGTATATTAGTTGGTTTAAGAAGATCCTTGTCTTATCCTTTGCACAGAAACTATGATTTAAGTAAGAAAGTCTGGGATTACGTTTACTACACGTTTTTGGGTGGTCCTAAACTAGTCACAAAGGTGTTGTTAGATATCCACGAAGTATTCAGATTTCATGATGTCTATTATGTCTACAACAAGATTTTGCTTGACGATTTAGTCTCGTGGTTTATCAAGTGTGGTGATGCCAGTGTCATCTCAAACATTGCCTTTGACATCCAAACACAGCTGCAGAACGTCAACAAAACATCTATTGCATTTGACTGCATTGCAGGTATTGATGAAGAAACTGGCGAGTTACAATACGAACACATGACCTTGCAAGAGATTGAAGATATCTCTAGAGAACAATATGAGGAGAGTTTGCAAGAACAACAAGATTAGATTTACCATATCTGAAGTAAATAGATGATGTATAATAAACAAAAAAAATATGATATTATTATGTTAGTATTCGTTTCTTATTTTTTACTTTTGTTACATAGGTTTGTATATACTGATCTTTGAGTTTTGTTTCCATTACAGTAAAAAAAAAATTGACTATGTTAAAGTGAAATCATTGGGCCTAATTTAAAATTGAATCTAGAGTGTGTGATCTTCTGTGTGTTCTGTAGTTTAGAAGACAGGTGGTGCTGATTTCTGGAAGTTCGCCTTTGTGTTCTTCCAATTTTGGTTGTTTTTGTTGTTCCTGGCTGCGTGGTTCCATTTCTTTTGATTCCATAACTTTTGGTTCTTGGATAATCTGGGATTTTGAGTTGTTCAACTCGGCATCATCTTCAATGGTGGTTTCAGAGTTGGTACTGTCTTCGTGCAAATCACCATCGCTCGTATCGTCTGTAAAGTTGGAGTTGTTGCTGGTGTCATAGGCTGGCTTTACCGAGTTATTATTTGGCAAAGACGTCGTGTCACTTCCAAACTTGAATTTTTTGTTCACCATGTACTCTGCAGACTGGTCGATTATATTCAGGTCTATTATCCCGTGCGAATTTATTTTTCTGTGAGACCTCTTGTTATTGTTATTGTTACTAATGTTTTTATTTTTGTTTAGAACGGACTCAGCTTCCTTATCATTAAACTTTTTGTCCTTTAAAGTCGAACGGGTATTGCTGCTTTGAAAATTCGTTTTGAATGAGAAAAGTTCAGGTGAGAACGGAGAAGGTTTTAAAACTGAGGGCAAAGACTGATATCTTCTGTGTGACTTGACAAACTCTGGGTGACCATTTGTGTTTGTAGTGTCATTTTGAGATGAAGCCAGTGTCCTGTTCAAACTTGGAGAGTTTTGAATTTCTTGCTCTTCCTTGAATGACAGAGTATTGTTTTCATTTAGAGCCTCCACAGCTTTTGCACCGATCCTGGCTGGTGAGGCTGTTCTTTTGTGTGATCTCTTAAAAATATTACTGTTCGACATGATGTTAGTTTTGCTGCTGCTGTTGTTGTTGGTAGACACGCTGTTTCTAGTTAAAGGCTGTTTCCCCACATTTGCACTTTGGTTTTCCGGGTGAAATCTCGAGACAGCTTCTGGAGAACTACTTCTACTAGTCTCTGGAGGGAACTTGAAACTTTGCAACTTGATCTTTTGGTTTGGGTTCAGCATGATCACATCACTGTTTGGGTTTGGAAGATCGTGAAACAAGTTTTTCGGTTCACTTACACTCTTGGAATCAGAAGATACCTCGGAACTCTGGTCGATGGTGGTGTTTGAGATCCTGGATTGAGAAAATATCGAAGGAATCAAATCTACGGGGATTTTTGCCTGTAAAGACAGTTTCAATAGTTCTAGTTTATAGAAGTGTTGTTTTGTAATTTCTTGTTCGCTTTTTAGTTCTAGTGCCTTGCAGAGTGCCAAATTATCGTATGGCCACTCAGACACGTTGGGTCCCAGCAACCCAGACAGCGGGTGCTTCCCTGTGTTGCTAGCAATACCTTTTGTTGGTGTAAACATCGATGTTTTTTTATTGGATTTCTATTTTCGATGAAGGGAGTTTTTGTTATGAACTTTAGTATTATTGAATTTAAGTTGTGTGATCCACTATTTCACAAGACTTTGCTTAGTAAACAAACATCCACTTTTTACCCCCTAACATCTTACTTATATCCAAGATATTATCATATTATGTTTACCTCCTCTAAATACAATCCAAATATAGAAATAAATAAATACGCTAATAAAAAAATAAGGATATAAAGTGAAAGCAGTCGTCGACACATGAATAAATAAATAAAAAAATACATATAATTCTTGGGAGTTATCTAATAATTTGATCTACAAGGTAGTACCTGCAATCAGGCATCACTCTAGGTTTAAAAATATCTGCGGATCACATTTTTATTGTTATTGTTATTGTTTTTGTTATTGTTTTTGATGTTGTCATTGATAATTGATAATTGTTACTAATTTTATGTAATGTCGAAATCAATGTTTATAATGTTCCCCTAAATAGGACATGCAAGGATCATTATCAAAAAAAAGTTTATTTCGTCATTTTGTCACAGATATCTCGGATTCTTAAGAGACCGAGCTGTTCCTACAAGTGTTGTGCACTCTCGGGCTACATAGTTGTCTCGGCATGATCGCTAGGTATAACAAGTCTCTGATTGATCTGGTAAGTATATTCTAAATCTCTTCCTTATATAATTATAATACTAATATATATATATATATATGTATATGTGTGTGTAATAATTGAGATGGAAATTTTTGAATATTCGCTGAGTATTGATACAAATGCAGTGTTTTCTATAGTAGATGTCTTGTAGGATGTGTAGGGAGTCCAATCTTCTTCTTTTTAGACTTGGTCTTCAAAAACAGTTTCAATTGGCTTTTCCAATAGGGAGGCGTGACCCAAGACGGTGACTGCGGAGGCCCCGATCAACCACATCAAGGTGGAGATCGGAGAGGCCAAGAACCCTAGGGGAACGGAGACAAACAGTAAACCGGTGTACAACTGGGAGGTTTTGAAAGTCCCAAACGGAGTGACGAGGTCCTGGCCCTGCAACCTGTTGATGAACATGACCCCGAATATGGAGAACAGGATGACAAACAACAACAACAAGTTGGTCAACAAGGTGTAGATGAACAAGCACGCGACGATCAAGGCGTAGTTGGTGGAGTAGTACTTCAAGTTGTATGTTACTCTTTGTTGGATCTCGCTGAAGTTGGCTGGCTTGGAGGCTCTTTTGATGTCCAAGAAGTCTTGTGGGGATCTCAAGTTGGAGAATCTGCCTTGGACGTTGGCTAGTTCCATCTTGATGTTGTCCAAGGACAAGCTTTGGACGAATCCGGAGACCTGGGTTAAGTGTGACAGTTGGTTCATTTTTTTATTGTGTGTATTCGTGCTCTCTCCTTTTTTTTTTTCTGTTTAGTCTTTTGTTCACTTAATGTATCTTGAGCAACTGTTAATTAAAACCAATATCAAAGTTTATCAGTAAAGAAATACAAAAGAACCTGAATTATATATTGAAAAATATAACAAATCTACATAGCAGTGCCAATATTTATTAATAGATATTCACTAATTCTAGACATATCTCTATGAATAACATTGAACAAAGTCTCTATCTCTTTCCAATCTTAACAACAACTACAACACACAAAGTGATCAATATACACAGAGAGAGAGAGAAAAAAAAACAAAGAAGAAAAAAAGTTTACACTCTAGTTACTCTGTGAATAATTTTAACAACAACTAAATGTGTGTGTGCTACGTACGATAAAATACAGTCACACATACACACACAAAAATCTAAAACTAAAAATAAAACAACGACAAAAAGCCATAGGAAAAAAAAGACAATTTTTTATGTGAGGGTAATACATAGAGTAAGTGGATATACTGTATTCAGAATTAAAATTACACAGATTACACAGAGTACATAGATGGATGGATAGATTTATAGGAACAAAGATGATATTCTCTCATTTCAAACCTAGATCTTGTTTGACCATGGAGTGGCAGATTGGGTGGTATGTGTGTTCGAATTTCTTGAAAGTTTCAATGGCCAACTCTTTGTTGACAGACTTCAACAAGACGTAGGAAGGTCTGACAAACTTCATTCTCCCGATAGTTCCCAGCCAGGCACTCAACTCGGTGTAGGACTCGGTGACACGGGCGTGGATCTTGAATTTGAACAATCTGAAATCGGTTTCAGCGTACCCGTTCAACTCTTGGAACTTGGCACCGTACAGAGTCAAGAACTTGTTAGCAACATGTGGGAACTCGTACCAGTTTTTGATCCCCAACTCTTTGTCGTTGGTCAAGGCGTCCAATAACAAGATGACTTGACCAACAGAAAAGTCGTCCAAGTCTGTTTCAGAGAATTGGGCCAGTTCGGATTCAGAGTCAGATTCAGATCTGGTGGCAGCAACCCATTTCTCAGTCAACTTGTAGACTTTGTCACACAAAGTGGAGTCAAAATCTGGTTTAGGAGGCATACCTGGAGTGAACAACCATAGGTCCCAGTCCATTTCAGAGTACAAGACGTCGTATTTGGCTTTGTCGTAGTGGAAGAAGAACTCGTACAAGCAGTCCAAGAATTGCCAGGTGTTGATGGATTGGAAAGAAAATTTCTGGAAGTAGTGTTTCAAAAACTTGTCATAGTGTTCTTCCCCACCAACCAAGGATTCAATGGTGTAATGCAAGGCAGCACCCTTTTCGTAAAAGACAGTGGAGAACCCCAAGTCAGGGTTGATTTTGTCAGAATAGTCGTGAACCAAACAAGAAAATCTTTCTGCGTTGTCCATGTTGTCAATAGAGTTCTGCAAGTCGTTCCACCCATTCAAACTTTCAAACCCCCTGATCTTAGGATCGTTGAAAACTTTGGCCAAGACTTTTCTTTCCAAAAGGACACAAGTACCTTCGTTCAACCACATGTGTTCCCAAGTAGAGTTTGTAACCAAGTTACCAGAGAAAGTGTGCATCAACTCGTGAGCAACAGTAGAGTTGAACTCAGTGGTCTTAACCCCGTCAGTACTCTCATTGATATCAGCAAACTTCTTGTTCAAAATACTTGGAGACAAAATGGTACAGTTCATACACTCACACCCACCAAATGGATAAGAAGAAGGCATGATAGAGATAGAGTAGTCTTCACTTGGATAAGCGTACAAGATTTCCTCAGAAGCCTTGATCATGTTTTCCATGTCTGGAGTAAATTGGTTGATGGAATTTTGCAAGAAATGTGGCTGAGCATAAACAGTGGATCTTGGACCAATCTTCCCAGAATGAATGTTACCAGAAGCAATAACCAACAAGTATGTTGGGATTGGCCAGTCTTGAACAAACTCGTACACATCTTTTTTGTTGTTTTCAGTGGTGGTGGTGGTGGCAGTGGAACTAACAAAAAACTCAGAAACATCACTGTCTACTTTTCTTGGCAAACCAGAAAAACAAACAGGTTGAGGAGAGTTGATGATTGCGGTGTATTTGGACTTCAAACCTGGAGTGTCAAAAGATGGCATCAATGCTCTAGCATGGATAGGTTCCAATTGAGCAAACACATATGGAGTGTCACCAGATTGCTCACCGTTCAACCATTGCAAAGCAGTACACTTGTCAGTGGTACTGTACTCAATGGTCAACTTGAACTCTTTCCCAGAGGAAACAACGCTGTTGACGTCTTCAATGACCAATTCGGAACCCAAATCGCCCATTCTTTCCTTCAAATACCAGTTATCCTTGCTGACAGTGTAAACAGTGCTGCCTTCTTGAACAAGTCCAACAGTAATCTTGGAGATGTCCAAGTAACTGGTATCCAAGTGTACAACGTTAGGAGAAGAAGAAGAAACAGAGTCTTTCAAAGTCAAGTAGTAGGAAACAGAACCAAAGATAATCTCTTTGTCGAAAGAAACGTTCCAGTCCAAATGGGTGTTTCTAACATGGTAATCGTTGTAATTGGAGAAAGTAGATGGATCAATGGTTTCCACGTTGTGGTATTTGGCAATAGATGGTGGTAAGTAGTTTGTCATTTTTCTATCTGTACTTTTTTCTCTCTCCAATGTCTCTTTCTACATGAAGACTACCCAAAGAAATAGTTATATACTATACTATAATAGTTTTATCTATAATTTTGTAATTATATTATTTTAATCACTCTACAAAATTGAAAATGTGAAGACCGTTACAACCTATATCGACATCTCGAAATTGTATCTCTTCCAAATCCAATATGAACAAAAAGATATTACATGGAACAAATTAAAAGAGAAAAAAAATTTTTATCACCAACAACGACTCTAAAAATGTGTCAAAAAAAAAAAAAAAAAAAAAAAAAGTATATTATTAAAACTGCACTTGTTTCTAAAGAGATTTCAATCATAGTTACTTACCTATAATAAGAATAGAGAGAGAGTACCTTGTTTTCATTATGGTAAGAAACTGAAAACAGATGACACTCACGTGATGTAATATAATAAAAAAAAAGAAAGTGTGTGCGGGTATCTTACTTAATTTAATATCACATGACATGCGTTTGCTCATGGGTACACGTGATCTAAATGCTAGTTACCCTGCTTTAAAAAATTAGTTTTTTTTTTTTCGTAATCTTTCATCTTAATCGTCGTCGTCGTCGTCGTCGTCGTTGTACGTCGTATTGTTCCTCTCTCGTCCCCTTTTTTTTTATTTTTTAAATTTTGTCTTTAAAAATTTCTCAATAAAAAAAATTTTTTTTTTTAAACTGTGTTTTTTTTGGATTTTGTTGGCCTTTGTCTTTCTTTTACAAACAAGGAGAAAAAACAACAGCAGCTTTTTTTTTTTATTTATTGCTATTATTATCATGCAGTCTGTGATTACGATAGAAATACTTAGGTATCATATTATCTTCAACTTATGGACTACTTAATATCGGTATAATCAACTTATAATTAAGATATCATGATGTCTACTTTTTATAATTTATATTCTTACGTTTTTTTGGAGGATATTCTTTATATATTTTCGGTTAGTCATTCTTGTTGCAACTTTCATGTATGTATAAAAGGGGTTGTAGTATCGTATTGGTATACATCTACTCTAATAAAATAAACAACTATTCGACCCAAGAACTATAAAAAACTTAAAAATAATATCAAGAAAAACTAGAAAAAAAAAAGACAGTCGAAACAATGAGTCAACAAATTCGAAAAGTTACAAACGACCTGACTTCGGTTACGAGTAATGGTGGCAATGCTTCTATCACCAATACTGTAGCTACCAAGAGTCAAAACAACACTGGGAACAGTGGAAACAGTGGCCAAGGAACGGTTAATCCCAAGTACAAGGAAATGCTAAAGTCTCCTTTGGTCGTCACCATTCCTACACAACTACAACCGACCGAGATATTGGCCCAGAGATTTGCTAGTTGGAGAAGCATCATTAGATCTTTGCTGGTGTATTTACAAGAAACTTGTTCTATTCAGGACGAGATTGTCAGACAACAGATTAGGTTGTCGCATGCTATCAACTTCCCCTTCAACAACAACGTGCAAAGCGCGCAGTTCATCAGTTCTGGGACTGGGGGGTCCAGTACCAATGCCAACGGGGATATTAGTTTCAGTGGGCCTGCTGCGTCTTCTTCTTCTGCGTACTCCTCTTCTGTCAACAATCCTTCCTCTGGGGTTGACGGTGGTGATGGGAGTGGGAGTGGGAGTGGAAGTGGTGTGGCAAACAAAAACTCGGATGATTTCGTGCAGTTGAGTAGATTGTTTGCACCATACGGGAGTGGTTCTATTCAAGATGTTCCGTATATATTGGCACAGTATCACAACAGTATGATCCAGCAGGCACAGTATTCTAGTAGAGAGTTGAGCAATGCTATTATTCCAAGACTAGAAGATTTGAGAAGAGACTTGCTGATCAAGATTAAGGAGATCAAAGAGTTGCAATCTGATTTCAAAAACTCATGTGCTAAAGAGTTGCATCAAACTAAAGTCGATTTAAACAGCTATCAAAAATCTTTGGAAGATGCCAAATACAATTCAAATTATTCCAAAGATCCGTATTTGGAAAAATTGCAATTGAACAGACAGATCAAGAAACAATTGCATGAAGAAAATTTCTTGCATGAAGCGTTTGTCAATTTGCAAACCAGTGGTAAAGAGTTGGAAAAAGTTGTTATCATGGAGGTTCAAGCGGCTTTGACTCAATTTGCTAAATTGATGGGTCAGGAAGCCCAATTGGTCTTTGACACACTGATCACAAAATTGGACCAAGGTTTCATCAACAAGAACCCTCATTTCGAATGGACATACTATGTGGAAGAGTCCTCGAACAAAAAATGTTTCATTCCAATGGACTTGCCAATGAGACAGTACTCGAAGATTCAGTACAAGAACCAGTTTGATCCATTGTCTTTTGAGATCCAGTCTGGCTTTTTAGAGAGAAGATCGAAATTCTTGAAATCATACTCAAGAGGTTTTTACGTCTTGACTCCTACTTTCTTGCACGAATTTAAGACAGGAGACCGTAAGAAGGATTTGGTCCCTGTGATGTCGTTGAGTTTGAACAACTGCACTGTTGCAGAACACTCCAAGAGGGGGTCCACAGAGTACAAGTTTGTCTTGCACGCAAAACAGAACGGGATCATCCACAGAGGTCACAATTGGGTCTTCAGATGCGACTCGTATGACACCATGTTTATGTGGTTTGAAAACCTGAAAAAAATGACGTCAACCTCAGACTGCAAAATCAAGAGCAAGTACGTTTGCGAATACTTGAACTTGGATCCTATTACAGGGAGACCTTTACCTACCACCACTGCCACTGCCACTGCCACTGCCACTGCTACTTCTAATAAAGCAAAGAGTAGTAGTCCTCAGAATAACGGCGCTGTGTCGTCCACAAATAGAAAGTCTCTGCTGGTAGAAAACACTCCTGGGTCCAGACAGCAGACTCCGGGAGTCCCTAGATCTTCAGTGGACAGTTTCTCTACCATGGGATCGAGGTCTAGAGTAGCAGCCAACAGCAACCACGTACAGGGCAGGCTGGACCCGCGCATGGCCCACGAGGCTGCCTCGTTTGAGCACACAAGAGACAACGCCAGCGAGTCCACCAACAACCACTACTCCGTGCAGTCGACCGCGGAAACTTTAAACACACAGGAACACAGACACCCGCAACACGAGGAGTTTGACTACGGCTTGGAGGGACAGGCCCAGGGAAACTTGGACTTGACCCCCAACACTGAAGTCACAGGGTACGAGCAGGGGTCTGTTGACTTGGAACAAAAACAGCACTTCAACGACGCAGCATCTCTAGTGGACAACAGCACCGACACTTACACCTAAAAAGTTGATCTTATGAACTTCTGATCTTAAATTAATACCTAATATATAAATATATGTCAATATAGAAACATTTTCTGTTTTTTAAAAAATTAGATACCCCCAAAAGATAAGTTCTTCTTTGAACTTTTTCAGTAATTTATCAGTTTGTAAATACGACACGTATATAAGGTTTTTAGATATATAAAAAACAGATAAGGATATGCGATTATGCCAACTCCTCGTCTTCTTTGTATCTGGCGTCTTTGGACTCGAAGATTAGACTTTTCAAGTGTGGTAGCACTTTTGTGTTGAAGTCCTGGTCAAACTTCTCGTCGCTGAACTTGTTGATCACGATGTCTACATTCTCTAACGCCATCGCATGGAAGCTTTCCAATCTGTCCTGCGACGAAACGTACACAAAAACATCTTTCAACGACAAATACTCTGTATCCTTCTTGTCTGGTCTGGTGGCGTAATCTGGGTCCTCCTCGTCCGTGAAAAAAACACCGTTTTTGTAGTTGTTCACCACAATGTCCAGCAACGGACCAGCACTGGCGTGCACCAACGGAACACACCCGCTCGCCATGTACTCTACAACAGAAATACCAAAGTGCTCGTTCCACATGCAGTTCAACCCAAACATGCTCTCTTGTAAGCTTGCTTGCAAAGCTTCAAAGGACAAATTGCACTGGAACTCCATGCACGAGGCTGGAATCTGCAACGTCTCAAAGGCATACTCCCTCAAAGAGTCCACATAGTCGGCGTCCTCTTGGGTTCTGGTGCTCCCAATAAAAATCACCTTCAAAATTCTAGTCCCAGCTAGTGCAGACTGTTTCTTGTAATATTCAGCATACTTGGCAATAGCCAATCTGTGTCTCTTTTCCGGTCTGAACTGGGCCACCAATACACATTGGAACTTCTTGACGTTGGTATACTCTTTGTAGCTCTCAATCTTGGATTTTATCGTAACACTAGAGGCTTCAAAACACGGTGGATATATGATGGTGTTGTTTTTCAAAGGCCATATTTGGTCCATGTGGTTGTTGGTCCAAGTGCTGTTGGTGATGGAAAAGTCAACAGAAGAAGAAACACGTTTGTACCACATCATCATCAGTTTCCAGTACCACTTCTTCACAAAAGAGTTGTCAACGGTGTTCAGCATGTCCTGCTGAATAACAGGATAATGAGTGTAACTGATCACAGGAAGTTGTAACAACTGTTTGACCACAGGGTATACAAATGGATACCCCATCGTGTCAATGAAACAATCAGGTGGAAGTTTATGAATAGCTTCGACAGCTAGCACAATCGAACTCAAAGCCTGGGCCAGCAAGGTGAAGCGTTTCCAGTATTTCCCATCGACGTATTTCCGTTTGGTCAAGTAAATAAATGTTAGATTTTCAGTCTTGATGTTATAGTTGAATTTCAAGTTGACCTTGTCGATGATATCTACAGGACCAATGTCAAGATCCCCAGTGTAAATGGCAATCTTGGCTGTAGCTGGCAAAGTTGCTTGCAAGTCAGCGACTAATTTCCATAAAACTTTTTCACCACCACCACCGGCGTTACAGTACGGATGAAAAATACCAACAATAAATTTGTTCTTGCAATCAACTTCTGCACAATTCTTCATGAATTTAGGAAAAAATTCCCTTTCTTCTTTGGATAAAGCAATCTTGTCACCATTGCCAAACTTGGTCAAACTAACGTAGTTTGAGTAGTTAATAGCGGATGATACTGTGTTTAAGACTAGTTGTCTTCTGACCGAGCCGCTTTTCATCCCAAAGTTTATCATGACTGTTTTGCCATCCCCTGTTGTCTCGTTGCCATCTTTATCACCGTCTGTTTTCTTCGCAATCTCATCAAGTTTCAAAATTTGTGCCAAGTATCTGCTTAAATAATTACTTGGAGGCTTCAAAAAAAATCTGCTGATCAATTTGGGAATTTCTCTAATTAAAATAATAACAATAATAACAATAGCCATAACGACCTTGGATGGAGACACACCCCCAAACACCGAAGCCAAAAAACTCTTTTTCACAGCTGCTGGTGCTCTTGAATTGCTGTAAAGGTTTGCCATTGCCGATTTGATATTCTTGTTCTTCAATATGGCTTTTGAGCTGGCATAATGAAGTAAAAACATATCAACTAAAAACCACAATAGAACCAGACTAGTCAGAACTGTGAAAATATATCTTGGCTTACAAAGTAAGCGCGACGTGTATGTGTCGTGTACTTTTTTAAATTTTTTTTTCAGGATTTTTTCTAAATCGCCACGCCGAAAAATGCTTATAATAGGCCCAGATTGATCCGTTTCAAGTTCTACTTTTATTTCAAGTGATCGTCTGTTAATGCTTAAAATATTTGAAATTTATATAACTATGTAAGTACATCTAATCAAATGCTACTCGTTAGCTTGCTTATTTTTGCACTTTATTTGGAGGTCAAATCATTAACCAATTCGAGCAATGGACCATAGTCATCATCCGAAAGTAGCTGGAAATGTTTGGTAAACAAACAAAAATGTCTGAAACTGGTATTAAGTAAAATTTGTAAATTCATTTCAAATATTTCATTAAAGTGATGACAATATATATGTGCGTACACTCTGAAAAGTCTTTTTAGCATTGGTCTGATGTACTTATTAACAAAATTTGGAGGAAAAGGCATATTCTCCTTGGTTGGAAATATAGACTCGTCATCAAAAAAATGTTGACACCACGACATCAAACAGGAAACATATTTTGGGGCAGACACAGACACTGGTGGCTGACCATGGTACAGATTCCACAAGTATTCGTACTCGTTCGTAGCAATCATCTTCGGACACGACTGGGGCGAACAAAATTCTGTAATTGTACCATACAACATGTTGATATGATTGTAAAAATCTACAGTATGGACAGCTAGCCATTCGTTTAGATCTTCTCCTTTTGGCAATTTGACAGCTTGCTCCAAAACCGATTCACTGTTTAGAGTGGTTTCAACGATTTTTTTTAAATCCTTGTGGGAGGACACCTGAGTGGTAGATGATTTTGCAATGTAAGGCAACTGATGGGTAGGTGTGTAATTAAAATCAACAATTTGCGCGTTTTGTTGGGTTTGGAAGTTTCTAGGTGTGACAGGCGGAATGTGGCCATTGTATGCTGATTTGGTTGGTGTGCTGTAGACTGCATTTTGTTCTAAATAATTTAGGTCTGGACCATTGCTTCCATCGGGTCTACTAGAAGTCTCGTTTGGTTGCTTAGAGTTCCACTTGAACCCTCTAGATGGTTTTATAGTTTGACCAGGGGACAAATGAAAGTTTTGTAAAAATGACATGGCTAGTATGTACTGGTTTGCTTTGGTCTGTTTGAACTTTTTGTTTCAAATAGATTTACTTATTATATAAAGTACATCACTCAAATATAAATGTTCTAAAACTAAAAAAACAAGTCTTTAGTTTCTTGCAATGATTAGCAGTTAAATTTGAAAGATCATGATTGTGCTATAAAAAGAATTTCCTACACTCTCGAAATTCTAAGAAAAAAAAAAAAACATAAACAAAAAAAATGATATTGAAAATTTAACATCAAATTTTATGTTGTTTACGCATTTGCCTATTTAGGTTATATAATGATCACATTGCAAGAGAAACTAATTTGTATGTTATTAAAAGTCACAAATCTTACAGCGATTAAAATGAGATGATGAGCTCATCAATTTAGAAAATCTTAATGTATCTTCAATAGGGGAAAAAAGATTAAAAACAAGTATTATATATTGCTATTGTAAACCCTTGTGGGTCTTGGGTTGAATCTTTTATTTTTTTTTTGTATTACATGACCTACTGTATATTATTTAAAAAAATGTTTTTTTGACGCATTCACAGGATTGTTTAGTGAAAGCATTAAAGCATTGGACAAAGCAATGGAAATGAGAAACAGCATACTGGTGAGATTCCGGGTGCAAGTCGATCCAGATATCACTGATTCCAACAATGATTCTTTCGTGTAAGTTATTTAGAGCCAATTGGATCAAGCTGATTAAATAGTTGATGAATTCAACAACAGGGGTAGGCAAAAAAGAGTAAATTTGCAATTGAATCAATTTACCTACTAATTGCAAAGTGTTTGCAGAACACAAATCAATGGAAACTGCATTTTTGATGACAGTTTTTTCAAAACCAGCGCTAGCAGTAGTACCAATTTTATCAATGATAGAGTTACCCAAATCAGTTGGTAAAACTTTGGTGATGAAAATAGTGAAAATGGTGATCAAATAGTTTTTCACTTTGTTTAATGGGTATGAGACTGGAGGTAATAGGTAGTATAAAGAGTAGTATTTGACTTGGTATAGGATGTACAACTTGATGGCATAAACTAAACACAATGCAACCAGAGTTTTAAAAATTGTTTTGAACAACCATTTGATGAAACAACATTTTTTAAAAACTGGTTTGGAAATAACTAGATCACCATGTTCAGATTTGGCTTGCATATATTGGGATAAAGCGGATTCGTAGAATTCGTTGAACAATGCTTTTTCTTCTTCAGAGACACTGCTGATATCGGCACTAGAAGAAGTAGTGATGGCTGTATTGAAGTTTTCACTGGATAAAGGAACAGATGCACTCTTTGGAGCCTGAACTTTTTTGGCTGGCAATTGAGAACTAGCTTTCTTGGATGTTTTTTTAG
>JAJMDI010000157.1:34822-56618 GCA_030573535.1 Hanseniaspora occidentalis var. citrica
GGTGATGACTTACTAATTCTGACTGATAATTTTCCAATTGGAGAGGAAGAAAACAAACAAAAAAAAAACCGAGAAAAGCACGCAGAAGCAGAAAAAAAAAAGAAAAGAAAAAGTGAGTTTCTCCAATTTTACGTATATTCCAAAATTTTTAAATTTTTTTTTATTCTTTTCGTAAGTTGTGTAATAAAAGTTCAGAATCAAAAAAAAAGGTAAAAAACATAAAGTAAAGTTTGTTTTAAAGTTGAGCGGGATAATTTGATATTTTATAAAAACACAAACTCACATAAACATACAAGACACACACACACACACACACACACACGCCAAGAAAGATAACCAAGCAATTGAACAGCTGAACAAGACGTTGTTATATAATAGATTGGTTAGTAGAAAAAGTTCAGAAATACAAAAAAAACAAATAAAAGAATCATTAAAGATCATGGCATTTAGAAAAGTTGATTATTTTCAACCCATAATTGATAATGAGCGTCAAACAAGTAGTGTTTCACCACACGAAGATCTGCGCACTCCAATGAGTGAAGAAGTATCGTCTAATAGTGCTGGTAAGCAAGACAGTACACAAGAAGAAGAAAAACAATATGTGAATATAAGCGCTCCTCTACCCACCAGCATACACAATACTGAACGGATGACTGAGGCATGTAGGATAGATGAAACACACACTGCAGATCATACCAATAACATCAACGTCAATAACGGCATAGAGAGTAGTAGTACACAACAAGGAACACTACAGGTGCCCAGAATATCAGAAACAGTTCAAAATTCAGATTCAAGAAACTCATCTATGGAAGGGTACGGGAGTGATATTGATGAATGTGATGATAATTTCTTAACTAAAGAAGATGATTTTGAAGAGGAAGAACAAGAGCAAGATTGTTCAGGAATAAAGGAAAGCGGAAAAAAGCTAAAATCAGGAAATGAATTAGAAGATGGATATGAATTGGAAAAATTGAAAACAATCACCGAAGATTACAGATTGTCTAATCAATCACCACAACAACAGCTTAGTTCTAGTGTGAAGCAAAGTATGAATCTACCAGAGTTCCAAAGAAGACCACTAAGTGATACACCAACACATTCTCAATGGACTTCACCACAGAACAACACTACACCAAAATTGTCACCTTTGCCATCGCATATGGAAATCACTGAAAAAAATGTCATGGATAGTCTTGCCAATTCTCGTGGTAAAGCAACTCAAGGTGGTGCAGATGTTCAAGAAGAAAAGAATGAAAGTTTTAAAAGTAATACTGGGAGCAATACTATTTTATCATCCCCCTATGTTCCAACAACAGATAATGAAACTGCACTGTTTACGGAAACAGATATCACTTGTTCCACCAGTGGGAACGATACTGACTCTTCTTATTCATTTTCAAATGTGTCGCAAACTCCTTACGATATGGGAAATCAATTGGGTACTACTTCCAATAATAATAATAATAATTTGAAATCTAGAAAGCATTTGAAAAAACCTCCTCATAAAAAAAGAACAATAAATAACATGACTACTTTGGATGTTCCAGGACTAACCAAATCTAAAACTTCTCCAGATGGTCATATTGCTCAACAAGATGCAGGATCAAAATTGATTATTATCATGGTTGGTTTACCAGCTACCGGGAAATCTTTCTTAACCAACAAGTTATCAAGATTTTTGAATTTTTCCATGTACGAGTGTAGAGTTTTCAATGTTGGTAACACAAGAAGAGAATATTCAAACAGACATAAAGATCAAGTTCCTGAACAGGATGCTAATTTTTTTGACCCAACAAATGAAAACTCAACATGTTTAAGAGAACAATGGGCAATGGATACTTTGGATCAATTGTTAGACTATTTATTGGATATGAATGGGAATGTAGCTATTTTTGATGCAACAAACACAACAAAACTAAGAAGATATAATGTTGTAAACAGAATCAGGCAAAGATCAAAAGATTTAAATATTGTTTTTTTGGAAAGTATTTGTAGTGATGAAGAATTGGTTGCAAGAAATATTAGATTAAAATTACTGGGTCCAGATTATAAGGGCAAAGATACTCATAAATCATTAACCGATTTTGAAAATAGATTGAAACAGTACAAAAAAGCATATCAGCCATTGGATGATAAAGAAGCTAAAAGCTATGACGTTTCTTATATCAAAATGATTGATGTGGGGAAAAAAGTTATATCTTATAATATCCAAGGGTATTTAGCATCGCAAACCATTTACTATTTGTTGAATTTTAATTTAAGTGATAGACAAATCTGGATCACTAGAAATGGGGAGTCAGAGTACAATGTTTCAGGAAAGATTGGTGGGAATTCAAGGTTGACTGTTAGAGGGTTAAAATATTCTAAAGCATTGGCGGAATTTATCAAATTCAAGAGAAAGGAATTCAATCACGATTTAAAACTGAAATATACAAGATTGCAAAATGATTTAGAACAGAGAGAAGATCATATAGCCAACAAAATGACTAATGGAAATGTACAGCACGATTCAAGTGGCAATGCAGTACATAACCACCTGCATGCTCATAACCACCACCATGCCCCTAATTTTTTTGTTTGGACGTCAATGTTGAAAAGGTCTGTAGAGTCTGCACAGTTTTTTGATGAAGATCAATTTCCAATAAAACAGATGAAAATGTTGAACGAATTGAGTGCTGGTGATTTTGAAGGTTTGACATACGAGCAAATTCAACAGGATTTTCCTGAAGAGTTTGAAGAAAGAGTTCATGCAAAACTAAGATACAGGTATCCCGGCATTGGTGGGGAGTCCTATTTTGATGTTATTAACAGATTGCGTACTGTTATTACCGAACTAGAAAGAATCACAGACAATGTGCTGATTATTTGTCACAGAGTTGTGGCTCGAGTTTTATTGGGTTATTTTTTAAATTTATCGAAAGAAATCTATTCTAACTTGGATGTCCCATTGCATTCTGTGTACTGTTTGGAGACTACTCCATACGGCGTCACGTGGAAATTGTTTGAGTTTGATGAAGCTAGCAATACATTCCACGAAGTTCCACAAGACGAAGCCAATACAAGGGTTGTGCAACAGATTGGAATTGTTCATCAAGAAAGACGGTACAGTGTGGTTCCTACCTTCTCTCACACTGAACCAAGACAGAGAGGGTTGTCTGATCTTACTAGTAAGAAGGAAATTTCTGCAACCAATGGTGTGATTTCAAGACCTTCATCTATAACCGGTCTACACAAGTTGGAAAACATATCTACGAACCCGTTCCATGTTTCCAGGGCAGTTCCTGTTTCCTCCATCATGCATTCTCAAAATTCTCAAAACGGAGGAGGATCGCTGTTGCTAAGAAATGCCACTTGGAACAATGACACAAGTGACCATCCGCACTCGAACAACGATACCATTATCAATTCCCCAAGCTCCAATTCTCTGGATGACGATGTTTCCAATGCCACTACAAAGGAGGAAATCATGAGCACACTTCAATCTCACCAGCTGGAAATTGAGAAGTTGACTGAAAAGTTACTGAACTTGAAACAACAAGATTCGACCTTATAATAAGAGTAGACACATTTTTTATTTTATTTTTATTTTTATTTTTATTTTTATTTTTAATTTTTAATTTTTTTATTTTTTATATACTTCTATCTATATTTTTAAGACTTAATTTTATATGTTGAGCAGCTAAGAAATTTTGGGGGTGTGTCAAACTAGGTGTACAATAGACCAATTGCATCACACCAATTGGTCACTTTACCTTGCAAACCAGTGATTTTCGAACCTTGTGGAGTCAGCAATGTGTGTTGGGACCCACCAGTTGCGTTCCCCAACATTGGGGACACGATGCCTCTTTTGTTCGTGATGATCTGGATGGCGTCGATCCATTGTCCAGATCTGATGTTAAAACCTGTGATGTATTCTTCAGGGTCGTTATCCTGGGAAACAACAACATCCGTGTAGTTCCCCGTTCTGTTCCCAAACAACACTGCTGGGTCTGATCTGCCTGGGTTGAAAAAGGAAGACTTTGTGTTTCCGTAGAAGAAGCCGACCCCGTCCAATGCCCCACCGTGGTAGACTCTGACTGCAGAGACACGGTGGATGTCCAAGGTCACCACCAGCAGCTCGTTGCTGTTGGCCACTGGGTATCCAAACAACGGACCCTTGATCATACTGGCCCCGTTCACGGAGACTGCGCATTGTGTTGTGAGTTCCTTGATGTTGTCTATGTCTAGTTCAGGAGCGTTCACTGACAAGACTTTCAACTTGATTTCTGGTTCTGGCCCATCAGAGGTAGTGTATTTTGCTGGTAGTTTGTCCAACAATTGCTTGTATGTCAACCTGATGTTTTGTTGTGGACCTGGACCACCAATTGACAGGGGCAAGTATTCGTACCATGCATGGCATAGATCGTCCTTCTTTGTGATTATTTCAATCAAATACACACCTGTTTCTGACTGAATCGTAAAGGCACCTTTCTCCTTAGGATTGGCCAACACTTGTGGAGAAGAGTATCTAAATTGAGCTAGTTTCCCCGGTCTCATAAAAGACGGATCTTCATAATCTTGTGGTAGAGTGAAAGAGGGGTGGTACAAGAATCTAACCAGATCCAGTCTGTGCCATTGACACTCTGATTTCGGATAAATTGGTGGAACCAACAATTGTCTTGAAGGTCTTTGTGAGGTTGCCTCTCTAGAAACAAAAGATCTGTTCAAAACAGGGTAATCTCTCAGCATCACACCATATTCTTGATGTGGACAGCCCAAGGAGTGCCCAATCTCATGCAAAAACGCACCAAGAGTAACACACAAGCACTCCCAGTAGGAACCACACTCACCGTTATCGTTTGCTACAGCTTTGGAATCAATTTTTGTTGAATCCAAAAAATACTGACCAATTTCTTCCATAGCTGTTGGCCAAGAGTACAACCCGTGCGAACCAAATATAGCCAATTTGATTTCTTCAGTGCCACCACCTAGCGCAGCATGGGTCAAGATCAAGTTCAATTTAGGATCCCAGTGTGCATCTAGAAACATGACTGCTGCCTGAACTGGTTTTTCCACATTGTTCTGCATCAATTGCCCGTTGTTGTAATTTTTAATCGCTTGCAGGGCAATATCAAATAACCCTCCCCTATTATTTCCCCCCTCGTTTTGTTGAGCCAAATTAGGGTCTCTTAGTTCACGCATAGTCTTTTCTGACTTCAAAACATGGATCTTGATCGAGTTTCTCAGTTTACCCTGAGGACCATCTTGCTTGAACAAATGGGACAAACTCCATTCTTGAGCAAATTGGAAAGTTCTTTGTCCAAACCCGTTTCTAAACATTTGCTCATTGGTATACGCCTGCATCAATAGAGCACCGACTTGCAACTTCTTCAAAGCCAATTGCAAGTTGTTACCGCCTTCTCTTTTTATTTGCTCATTAGTAGAATCAAACAACAATGGAGAATCCTTAGCAACCAAAACACACAAATTGATAGGAATGTCTTGTAACAACGGGATATAGGTTAACGACAAAAATTTCGTTAATTGAGATTGAGCCCCATCACTTGAAGTCAACCTCAATTTGTTCAAACCAGGTGTCAAATAACAAACAGCTTTGAATAAAGACCCATTGATTTCATACTGTAAAGGAGGAGTTTGGAATGTACTCACATTCAAGTACTTGTGCTTATTATTATTAGCCCCATGTATTTTACCATGAACAATCACACACGGAGAATGCACCTCCATTCCATCGTCAAAGTTAATAATCTCAATTTCACTCATCTTTTTTTTCTGTTTTCTCGAGTGTGTCTTTTTTTATTTGTGTTTGTTTCAAATTGTTCCTTCCCTATAGATCTACTACATTTGAAAAAGTGTAATTGAAATATTTAAACTTGTAAAAGAAATATCTTATGTACATTAACCCTAAACCTACCCCTCTTTCCTCTCCTTATTTAATACGTGTACACATTTTCCTTACTAGACCAACAAAACGAAAATCATTTTATACGAGAGAACAGAAAAACGACGGACAAAACGACGGACAAAACGACGGACAAAACGACGGACAGAAAAACGACGATCAAAAACTTTTCGACGTACAAAACGACGAACATAAAAATTAATTTTTTTTTCATGTTTTGTTTTTGTTTAATATCGTACAAAGTGAGAATTATTCAAACACAATGTTTCTTACCGTCGTCGTAAAGTGAATGAAATACGTGTTGTTATTTTTTATTTTCTCATTCTCCTTTTTTTTTTTTTTTTTTTTTTTCCATTATTTTTTCATTTTCCTCCAAAAAAACATACACAACAAGAATTTACAGAGAGAAAAATGCTAAACTTTTTATTTTGTTAACACACTACACTACACTCACTAAGAATACAATACACCTTTTTGGAATAGTTTATTCATATATCTTTTAAACTTGATATGTAAAAACTTTGCATCTAGAGTATATTAATTCTTTTATATTATATATAGTAGATGAGTATTTGATATTGTTCATCCTTACATATATCAACAAACAATCCACATTCAAACCAAATCAAACAACACACTAAACATGTCTGGTAAAAAAAGGGTATATCCACAACAACAGTTTAGTGCATACCAGCAACAACAACCACAAATCGTGCAACCACCAATGGCTTCTGCCGGCGGCATTCCTTCCAATGGTCAATTAGATCAGGTCATTCAAGGGGTTGGTAACATGAACTTTGGTGGCGCTTCTTCTATTCCTGTCCCAGGTGTTGCTCAACCATACCAACAACAACCACAACAATTACAACAAGTAGAACAATTACAACAACCTGTCGGGTATGCTCCTCAGTATCAACAACCGGTTCAAGCTCAACAACAACAACAACAACAACAACAACCTGTTGGGTATGCTCCTCAATACCAACAACCGGTTCAACAACAACAACAAGCTCCTTTTGGTGGGTCTGCCAAGCCAATGAACCAGTTGTATCCTATTGATTTGTTGACCGAGTTGCCTCCTCCAATCGGTGATTTGAACTTGCCTCCTCCACCTTTGGTTGTTCCAGCGGACAAATTTGCCTTTCCTCATGCTGTGGAAACTGCAAACAACTGCACTGATTATATCAGATCCACTTTGAATGCTATTCCTAAATCTAATGGTTTACTGAAAAAATCCAAATTGCCAATGGCCGTTGCTGTCAAACCATATGGGAAATTGAACGATGACGAAGAAGATGCAGTCCCATTGTCCAGTGATGGGCATTTGGTTAGATGTAAAAGATGTAGAGCATACTTGAATCCATTTGTTACTCTGATCCAAGACGGAAGAAGATGGAGATGTAACTTGTGTAATTTGGCAAACGACTTCCCAAACACGGAAGGTGACATGTTTATGAAAAACTTACACACAAGACCTGAAATGTTGTACAGTGTTGTTGACCACATTGCTCCATCCCAATACTCTGTTAGAGCACCTCCTCCAGCTGTCTATTGTTTTGTTTTGGACTGTTCCGCCAATGCTGTTAAAAACGGGTTGTTGTCTACAACTTGTAGAACTATTTTGGATTGTTTGGATTCTTTACCAAACAGAGACGAAAGAACAAAAATCTCTGTTTTGTGTGTTGACAATGCCATCCACTATTTTCAAATTCCTGAAGATCAATTAGAAGACGAAACTGAAACTAATTCTGAGCAGCAAACCACCACAACCAATTCTATTACTACTCCTTTCCCATTGAGAATGTTTGATATTGGTGATTTGGACGAACCTTTTTCTCCAACTCCAACTGGGTTGTTGGTCAATTTGAAAACTTGCAAGAAAAACTTGGAAAAATTGTTTACTATGATCCCAGAAATCTTCCAATTCAACGTTACTCCAAAATTTGCATTGGCTCCAGCTTTGAAAGCTGCCAAATCTTTGGTCAGATCCATTGGTGGTAAAATCATTGTTTCTTCTGCCAGTTTGCCTAACCTGGGTGAAGGTGAATTGAAACCAAGAAACGAAAAAGCTGTTGCTGATACTAAAAAGGAAGCTTCTGCTTTGTTGAGTCCTCAATCATCTTTCTACAAATCTTTCACCATTGAATGTAATAAATCCCAAGTCACTATCGATATCTTTTTAGCATCTGATTCCTACATTGACGTTGCCACACAGTCTAATTTGCCAAGATACACAGCTGGTCAAACACACTTCTACCCTGGCTGGTCTGCATCTAACGTCAACGATGTCATCAAATTCTCTAAAGAATTTTCCAAACATATCACCATGGACTTGTGTATGGAAGGTGTCATTCGTGGTAGAGGTTCTAGTGGCTTGAAATTCACCACCTTTTATGGTCATTTCTTCAACAGATCATCTGATTTGTGTGCATTCCCAACTGTTCCAAGAGACCAAGGTTACGTTTTTGAATATGCTATTGATGAAACCATCAACAAGGAATACTGCTACATTCAAATCGGTTGTTTGTTATCCTCCAACAACGCTCAAAGAAGAATCAGAGTCATCACCATTGCTCTACCAACAACTGAAAACATTGGTCAAGTTTATGCCTCTGTCGATCAATTGGCCACCACAGACTATTTTACCGCCAAGGCAGTCAGCATGGTCAACTCGGGAACTTCTTTTGAAGACACAAGAGAATACTTTGATAAATCCGTTCAAGACATTTTGTCCGTTTACAAAGCTGAAAACGTCGTTAGTAATACAGCTGGTGGTGCACCACTAAGATTGTGTGCCAACATGAGAATGTTCCCATTGTTGATGCACTCTTTGACCAAAAACTTGGCTTTCAGAACCGGGTTGGTTCCAAGTGACCACAGAGCTGCCGCGTTGAATAACTTTGAAAGTTTGCCATTGAAAAACTTGATCAAAGCCATCTATCCTTCAGTATACTCTCTTCACGATATGCCAGACGACGCAGGGCTGCCAGACGAAGTCACTGGTGAAATTGTCTTACCAGAAACCACAAATGCCACCTTGTCTGTTTTTGAAAAATACGGGCTGTACTTGGTCGACACCAACTCTGAATTATTCTTGTGGGTTGGCGGTGAAGCTGTCAGCGAATTACTACTAGACGTTTTCGGTGTTGAAGATGTTGTCATGCTTCCAATTGGTAAACAGGAATTACCATACTTGGAAAACTCCGAGTTCAACATGAGAATTCAAAACATCTTGGCCAAAGTTAGAGAAAGCGACGACACCATTGCCTACAAATCTTTATACATTGTCAGAGGCCCATCTGTGACAGAACCTGTTGGCCATCCAAGTGCAAGAGAATTGAGTTCTTTGAGATTGTGGTTTGGCAGTTTCTTGGTTGAAGATAAAATCATGAAGAGTTTCAGTTACCGTGAATACTTGCAAGATTTGAAAAATAAAATCTCAAAATAGACTATACCTTTTTTTTCGTCTAACTGAAAGAAATAAGGACCTTTGAAATCGCTATTTTGGTAAAAACGTGTTTTTTTCGATATTATCAAAAATTAACCATACCTCTGTCATACATAGATATTTATTGATATCAAGTATATTATCTCAGAAAAAGAACGTATATAGCATGTATAATTAAAAAGCACACTGTACAACATATTTTTATATCGACCCATTGGTAGCAAATCTGATCTGTCTGTTACAGATAAACCAAAAAAAAAAACTAACGACGCAGCGACGTTCCAAATCACATGCTTTTTTTGCCGTTTCTTTTTCCAAAATGGTGATCCTCTTGATCTCAAAAGGCATACAGATGGGCAAGACAGAAAACATACTATATTACCAAAACCAGAAGAAAAGAGCATCCCGTATCTGAAAACCAGTATTAATGTCAGACACTGAAAACATCAATGACGACGCTCCGTACCAGCTACCTGACATGGAGTTTGAGTTTGTGGACAATGTGAACCCAGAACATAACGACTCTGCGGATGAACTAGCAGACGACAACCAGGAGTATGCCTTTCCCTTGTTTTCGTTTGGCGGTGCGACATCTGCCAACACAGAGTCAGAGACTTTGTCCGACGGCCTAAAAGAGTCTGGGGAGCAAAAAGTCCAGGCGGAACAGCTTATCAAAGTCTCCTTGGTCGATGAAGAGGAGGAGTACGATGAAGCGGTGAAGAGAATCAACCATCGTCCGGACAGCTTCTACTTCAAGAAGTTCACAAGTGTGGAAAAAGAGCAATTTCAGATGAGCTGCATTGATGCTGATACGATTATCAAGGGCGCTTCTGATATTTGGAACACAGCCTGGAGACAGTACGACCGCCCTGTGATAGATCTTCTAGAATACAATGCAAACATCGAAAAGCTGAATAAACGTGTCAAAGCTCTTAAGAATAAAACACCAGGTAAAAGGCAAAGAGATGCGAGAAAGCAGGGGAAACAGAACCAGCTGGACAGAGAAACAAAGAGAATGGAGTTAAAGAAGAAGTTCCGTAAAAGAGGGGGTAAAAAGAATAAAAAACCATCAGCATTAGCACACGCAGGGAAAGATCAACAAGCCCCACCGCTAAAACCGATCGTTAAAGCAAAATAATATGTACACTATATAGAATTATAAAAAATTAACAACTTTTGGAATACTTTAACTTTGACTTTGCACACTCTTTTCCATGATTGCAATCATGCTGCCTTTGTCAGCGTAGTTGTCGGGAATTTCCAAATCTAGCTCTTTATTGATGGACTGAGTAAGTGTTTCTCTTGAGGCGGCCAGTGATTTACCCACAGGCCCACCTCTTCTAACGTTGGCTTCAAACTCTTCTGCAAAGGATTTTGAAACTTTTTGCCAGTAAATAAACAAAACGGAGGAGTATGCATCCGCGCTCGGGCTCATCTTTTGATAATGCTGTAGATATTTCCCAACCGTACTATTAAGAGATGCAAACGTGGAGGTCGATGGAGTCACCTGAGAGGAATTTTCAAACTGATGGTCAACAGATAATGAGCTCCATTTCAAATGTTTCAATATTTTATATTCCAAAAATACAATAGATTTCATATTTGTGACAATAATTTCATGCAAATTTGCTTCAAACTTTTTGATGTTGACAATAGACTTGTTTAGTATTTGCGAAGATACAGTTGATTTCGACAGTATTATTTTGTCCAAAGCGACTAATAGCTGATTTTGATTTAGAATACTTAAAGATTGAAATAACTGAAGCAAAGCGTCATTGTATTTCAACAATTTTGTATGGTTTTTGGCAAAAATTTTGTTTATAAACTCAGTAATCTTCTTGGTCAAGATCAATTTTTGAGGCTGCAGAAATTCTCTGTTGGCATTAGCTATAATTTCCAATTTGCTCAAATTATTTGAATTAAAATGTACGTCAATTTGCTGATGTAAGCCAGTTAATGTAGAAATAGTCGCAACTGAGTTAGACAACTCGGTCAAAGAGTCCCCATCAACGGAGTTAACTGAGATGCTGTCGATATTTATTGACTGAGCTTGTAAAATCAATGAACTTATTGTGAAAAATGATCTCAATAGAGTACTTGTTTCATGTAATTTTTTCAAGGCCAATTGTAGATTAGTTGCTTTCTGGTATGGGATTAGTACTTGTGAACTCAATCTATTATACGACAAGTCGATATACTCCAAACTTGGGTTCAATACTTTTTGGATGACTTGAGTGTCTTCATCTGAATTTTGCAATTGGTTTAGAAGATGCTGGTAATTTGATTTCACAATGGACTCCAGCCTGGACTCTATTTCTTGCAAGTCATAGTCTAATTTCTTGATTGGTGTATTAAAGTCCAATGTATTTTTGGAAACTTGATTTGTGGCTTTTAGAAACGTGTTTGCAAAAGAAACTACATTAAAGGACTCATCCAAATACTCTTCAAAATCTTGAGTTAAACTAGCCATTTCTACCTGTTGTTTTCGCTTCTTTAAGTTTTTCTGTTTTGTTATTGCGCTGTGTCTGCTATCAAGGACTTTTATTGGTCTTTATTGTGAATAGTAGAGATCTTGTTACCGCATGCATTTTTTTTTTGTCACGGGAATTGTTTATTTAAGGTGAAGATGAAGTGGTTACCCGAGATTTAGTCTTCACGTGAGCATCAGGTGCCAAGACCAAGTGTGTCACACAAGTTACAGAAAGTTACTGATTATTGGGTATTATATTACATAAATTTATATAGCAAAGTAGATGCCAATGGGGTTTTTTTTAAGTTGATATTTAGGCGTGCCTTTCTGAAATTAAGAGAAACCTATTTCAAAATAACAATTGATCTCTTCAAACCCGCGTTCACCTTCATGACTTCGTACTGAGAGTTTCTTTTATCTAAGTAATTGGTGAAATCGATGATACTGCCACCAACACCAAAGTAGATGTCTTTGGCAGCAACTAGGATGGCTTGGTTTCCCAATTGGGGATAGCTGGCGTGATGTTGCTGGAAGTCGATCAAAGTTTCTGAAATAACAGGCAAGGTTTGTGGCTGATAAATGGTTTCACTGGACATGATCAAAGTGTTTTCCTGTTTTTGAGTGTAGATCAGTGGATGGATCAAGTTTTGGAAAGATCTGCACCACGAACCTGATAGCAAGTTGATTTCAATCTTGTATGCAGCACAGAAGGTACTGAAGGCTTGCAGCAACTCTGGAGTGACAGTCAACTCGTCTTCCTGAGTTGGGAAGTTTCCCTGTAGTTGGGATTCCCAGACAGTGGTGTCGTTCCAGTGTGCGCCGTAAATCGTTTTTGCCCAGGCAATGATCATGTTTGGGACGGAGACTAGTCTCAAAACAGACTCGTTGTAATCAGTCAAGACCAATTTCAAACCCGGGGCGCTGGCACTGTTGTTAGGGTCCAAACAGTAAGTTTTCAAGTACTCAATGAAAATGTACTCGGTTGGAAGAGATGTACCGCATCCGATTTCCACAGCAATGGAAGGCAGGTTGTTTTGCGAAGCAGTGGATAGGTAGTCGACCAAGTCAATGGAACATTCCCAAGACTTCAACCCACCTTCGTAAACAAACTGTCTTAGATCCTCGTTGGTCCCACCAATAAGAATTTCCAGTTCAGAAGAAGAAGACGCACTGGTAGTGTTTGCTTCCTCTTCTTCTTGCATCAATTGATGCTTGACATCGAAAACCTCTCTTCTATACAAAGTGATCCCTTCAATTGGAGTTTGGAAAATGTCGAAAGTAAACCTAACACCGACCAATGAGGACAAAACGGTGCCAAAATCGACAATTTTAGGTGCCTGGACCAATGGGGTGTTTGCAATAGTGGCATCCATTTCATCCAACGGATTGGAGAACTCGTTGGTCCCGTTATTGGTTGTTGTGTTGAATTGTTGGATTTGGGTTTCAGTTTCAGCCTCAATATCGTCGTCTTGGAAGTCAAATTTAAAAGACATTTTTAACTGTTCTTGTTTGATGTGTGTCTGGAGGACTTTTTCTTATTGTTATCATATATATACTACTATTTATTCTTATCCCAATGGCATCGGACCTTTACACATCTAGTCACTTTTGCACTCTTTTCTTTTTTTTCTAGTTTTCTTGTTCTTTCTTTTACTCTACTGATAATCTTAGTGCTCGGACTTTTATAGGACAAACAAAGACATGTGTTTCAGTGGACTCAACGGACACAAACATCCGAACCAAAGTTTTTTTTTTACTCAATACTACAAAAATCATTGTCAACATAACTCTAATCTACAACAACACATGGACGACAGATATACAACAACACTAACAGTAAGTATTGTAAAACATCCCCTGATCATCATATCTTTTAATGAAAATAAAACAAGACCACAACTATATACACAGTATTATAATTTTCTAAAATGTTAAAAAAAAAATTAACAACAAATTTTTTTATGTATACATAATGAATATATATATATAGTAGTCAAAGTGCGAATATTAATATTAATATTCCTCTTCTTTTTCTTCTTCTTCTTTTTCGTCCCCTTCTTCTTTTCGTTTATAATGAATAATGAATGATTAATTGATTATATCTTCCTAAAAAAGTCCCAAGTATAATAACTAAATAAATAAAGCAAACAAATGATAGTAATAATAATAATAATAATAATAATAAATGATTATATTATCAGTGTATAGTTTATTTAGATTGGACTTGAGAGTAACCACCCCATGGGTTAGCGTTTTTAGATTTCAAATATTCATCGGATTTCAATTGCCATTCTTTGGTCATGGTTTTTGGAGCTTCACCACCGAAAAATCTGGCAAAGGCGAACAAAGCGAAAGAACCAATCAAACCAACAGCAACACCTTTGGCAATGAAGGCACCGTCACCTTTACCGTGAACAGGTCTTCTTGGGCCCCATTCACCGTAGGAGATATACCAAGCAGCTTTCTTTTCAATGTCGCTCAATTCAGTCCATGGCAATTTTTGTCTTTCTTGTAATTTGGCAACAATGGTTTGTTGTTCGGCAGATGGCATGGATTCCCATCTCAATGGCAAGTCAACGATAGTGGCTTTGGACAAAGTGGTGGTGGCAGTGGATGCGAATCTTGTTACAGATTTGTTCATTAAGTTGGATCTCAACATTTTTTTTTTCTTGTGTATTTATGTGTGTTTGTGATCTTTAGATGTTTTTTTATTCAAATAAGTATGAAATAAGAACTTTCGATGGTTTTTAGATTTTGTTTTATAATTTAAAAAAGGGCAACTACCAAACAAACAAGGAACGACATTTTGTCATAGTAAAAGACATACCTGGTAAGACTCAAAGTAAACACAAAACGTTGAGGAGAAGGAAAGAGAGAATACCTCACTTGGAGCAAGATTATAATCACAAGTGTATAGAAAACAGTCCCTTGATACAATATTAACAACAATGTTCTATGATCACATCAACGTAAACATCTAGTAATATATAATCTATAGCGTGTATTGATCAATACAAAGACACTATCATGCAAATATCGCTCATAAATACATAGAGTAAGTATAATAAACAATTATAAAAGTAAAAATTTCAAGGAGGACAAAAAAAAAGTTTCAATATTAAAAGAAAAAAAGAAAAAAAAACAAAAAAAAAAAAGTGGAAAGATTTTTTTTCTTTCAAATTTTTTTTTTTTTTTTTTTTGTTACAAGAAATGAACAAATCCACTGTATATTAACGTAGAAAACAAATATATAGTAATATAACTCATTCTGATTGGCTGATGGAAAGAGGGAAAATGAAAAAAAAGTCCTACATGGTTTTTGAAAAACAAGCAGGGTAAGCTTATATCAATGAAAAGTAAAGCAGTAAATCAGTTGTTGATTAAGAAGACATAAATCACCTGATGGTATTTCTTTGTCTTGTTGTTTAAAAACATACGATTGGTTATTGATTCTTGGCCACGCACGTGATACAACCACAGTATAACATTGAAAAATAGGATTAGATCACACACATTCATGGTAACAAGGGGAAGGAACTAAAAGTATAAACGAAAACAAGAGAGCATGAAAATCCCTCCAAGACCTATTAAATATAAATATATAGTGTATAAATAGTGTATAGAGTATGCTTATATGATAAGGTAGCTATTATGTAAAGTGGTTTATTACCATAGTGGAGCTGCATTGATGAGATTGGTTAGGAGTAATGTAGATCTGTTTTGAAATTTAAAAGGTAGGTTACTATCACTATTTGTGTTAATTACCTTAATACCATTAGTAGTACAAGTAGTACCGGTAATACCAGTAGTACCAGTAGTACCAGTAGTAGGCGTGTCACTGGCAACTACTGGGATATCTGTAGTTATTTGCACTAAAGATAATTGATTCTGAATTGAAATAAAGTTGTCGTTCAATTTAATCCAATTCATTTCTAATGAGTACAATAGTTTTTTCTCTGAATTTTCAAATTCTAATTGCTCTCTAATAGAAATATTACCACCATTATTATTATTATTATTACTAATATTAGTATTATTATTACCATTAGTACTCATATTAGTACTCATATTAGTACTCATAATAGTAGAAGCTGAAGAAGGAGACAAGTTGGAAACAGAATCACGATGCTTATTAATCATATGTTTGATAACATAATCATCAACACCATATAGAAACAATGGCTTGTAGAAATTCCAAATGTAATCAATCTCATTATATTCAACATTTACTTTTGAACCATTATCAATCATTAGGAACAAATCATTAAAATTTTTGCCATTTTTTCTCAATAAACTGAAAATTTGTATATCCAATACATATTTATTACCATCAATAACTTTATAATAAAGTGGTAGTAAATTTTTGATTTCATCTATTAAAACTAAATTTTGTTTGACATTTTGGTCTTCCTGTTTGTTTCCCTGTTCTTTCTGTTCTTTTTTTTGTAAAAATAAGCGATGTTGCATTTCAAAAATATTTTTTAAACCAATTGGATAATAGGTTCTAATCAGTCTATGTCTATTCAATTGTTCTTCATATAACATTTTTTTCTTTAATAATTCTTGTTTTTCTGCTGCCAATTTTTGTTCTTTCAATTTCTTTTCCTTTTCAGCTTGTTTTTCTAATTCATATTGTTTAATATGTTCTAATAATTCCAATTTTTTTTTATTTTTGATTTCATTGATTCTATTTTGATACTCTTCATCTATTTCCTCCAGCTCTTGCTCTTCATCGCTTTCTCCTTTGTGTTCATCTTTGTGCATATCAATATCAACAGAGTCAGATTTAAAAGTATTTTTAGCAGCAACCAAATCAACCTCATTGCTAATACCACTACCACCAAGTTCACTAGCTCTGGCTAGTAACTTTTTATCATCAGCAGTATCAGTGACAACGTGGTTATGTTGTTGTTGTTGTTGTTGTCCTAGTTCTTCTTGTTTTTCCTCTGCTGCCTTTCTTTTCAAAACAAGGGAATCATTAACTTTGTCACTGACAGATGTGCTATGTTTTTCCTTAAGTTTCGAATTGTTTTTGTTACCAGAGTTGTCATTTAATTTGACTTTTTTTATAACAATAGTTGTCGGGCTTCTTTTTTGTAAATCTGGCGATTCTTCATGTTTGATTTTAATTCTTTCAGTAATTTTTTTCAAATTTTCATCTTCCAAATGTGATCTTTTCAAAGGATTAGAAGATTTTGGTGAAATTTTTTGAGATTTTTCCCCTATCAATTCTTTTAAATATAAATATTCTGTTTCGTTGTAAGATTCACCTTTACGACTATAATCACTACAGTCATATCCGTTTTCGTCTTTGTACAAAACGTTTGCACCACTTTCAATTAAAAGTTTCACAGTATCAAAATGTCCTCTACCACAACTAACCATCAAAACGCTAGGTTTCGCAGTTTCTCCTGAAATTCTCAAATTACTATTTGCTCCCCCGATCCCTAAATACAAGTTAATTAAATCATTAAAACCATTTTTACAAGCAGCAACAAATGATCTGTTATCAATTAGACCACCATTTTGTAAATACTGCCCAACATAACTATAATTGCCAGATTCACTTGCTTTCAACAATTTGTTCTTGCCAGATTTTGTTCCCAAATCAGTGACTTCAAACTCCAGGTTTTCATCACTACTGTCTTCTTCTTCTTCTTCATCATCATCATATTGTTCACTTTCACTGGCTCCAATTGCTTGGTCTGGAGAATTATGTTTAACTTCAACCTCTTCCTCGTCATTGGATTCATCAAAAGGTGTCACAGTACGGTTTCTTCTTCTGGTACTTGGTGTCATTACAATATCTTCGTCTTCTTCATCTTCTGGTGTCATGGTTGGGGTTCCATGCAAAGGCTCGTCTACATATTCAGTCGTATGGTTATCATTTTGATTATCTTGCATGTTTCCATCCAAGTTTTGAGAAGACTTTGTAACTTGAACTTCTTTTGTTGGCTGCACTGCCTTCTCTTCAGAACTGTCTAGTAACTCATTTGACGTTACAATATTCATATATTTCTTCAATATTGTAATAATTTTAACCACATCGTCCTTTTCATGAGCATCCAAGTCCTCACTACCGTTATCCTTTAGAGTATTTTCTAAATATTTTAAACAGGTCTCACCTTCTTTGTTCACAT
The DNA here is from genome assembly GCA_030573535.1 of Hanseniaspora occidentalis var. citrica. Classification (NCBI taxonomy): domain Eukaryota; kingdom Fungi; phylum Ascomycota; class Saccharomycetes; order Saccharomycodales; family Saccharomycodaceae; genus Hanseniaspora; species Hanseniaspora occidentalis. Next base: position 52,786 of record JAJMDI010000157.1, read on the forward strand.
ATTGGAAATCAGCTCCATGTTCTAATAAGTATTTAACAATTTCATATTCAATACTGGAACAAGCGTCCATTAAAGGAATATCAAACTCATCAACTGTAGTTTTGATATTTACATTGCATCCTTGGCCAACCAAAAATTTCACAATTTCAAGATATCCATGAGAACATGCCAGATGTAGTGCGGACTGACCAGAGTAATCTTGATCATCCACTGAATATCCATCTTGTAAAACTAGTTTTTTTGCAATCTCTAATTTGCCCTTGGAGCAGGCCTGATGGAGCTTTGTTCTACCATATGGATCTCTGCTGATTTGTCTAACGTTTTTTGTGACGGCTTTCCCAATATGAAGATTAGTCTTAATCAAACTTGGTATAGAAACTTCTGTTGGAGCTATAGAAATCAAATTATCCTCTTTAGCTTCAACATCTTCATTTTCTTTCTTCACAACAACAGACTTAACAGGAGTTTGCAATATTTCACTCTCTTGAATATGATTAACTGGATGTTTCTTTAGTATATCGTTGGAAACAGGAACATCTTCCAGATTTATATCTAAATCATTGATTTCACTCAACTCTGAGTCAGAAGAGTTTTCTTTGAAGTAGGATTCGTTGACGTCGTACTTCAACGGAGACTCACTCCGCCTCTTAGATGAGTTATTTTCAGTACTGATTTGATCACCGCGTACCAAACGGCCCTTCCTAGGCTTTAGTGGAGTATTTGAAGGCTCTGTTTCTGCATCACTAGAAATCTCATCGTCTATTTGAGCGTCTTCCACGGGAATTGTCTTTAGTTCAAAACGAGACAAATTCTGCAAAGAACCAAGTAAATCACTGTCCTGCATTTTCATTGGAGATGACTTTAGTCTATTTTTGTAGTCCAATTTATCTTTAGGGCTCGTCAAAGCTGGACTAATCACTACTGGGTTTTTAGAGGGAGACTTATTTGATGTTAAGGATGCATCTTTCTGAGAACCGCTTCTTGGAGTGGATTCCCTGGACTGTTTTAAAGAGGGGATGTCTTGTTTCACCTGTTTTGGTGAAATCGGTTGAGGGGAAGTGTATTTTTCAGTATGTCTAGGTGAGGCCGAGCGTGAAGGCACGTAATGAGAAGATTGTACTGATTTGTTAAATCTAGGAGAGCCAGGTTTAGGCGAGTACCTAGAATACACGGAGTCGCCTTGTTGCAAAGTTGGCCGCTGTACACGTTGTTGAGCTCTGTTTTCAGGCTGTGCTTGTTGTTGATGTGGTTGGAATCTAGACTTGAAGTTTGAGAAGCGCGACGGGGTGCCTTGCGAGTGAGGCTGAAACCGGCTGGGGTTCGTCTGTTCCTGCGGTTTTTGTTTCTGTTGCTGTTGTTGCTGTTGTTGCTGCAACCTCAGTATCTCTTCCCTTTCTCTTTCTTGTTGTTTCTCTTTCTCCTTCTCCCTTCTTTCTTTTTCTTCTTGTTCTTTCTGTTGCTTGTTTTGAATACTCATTAGGATAGCCGTGGACAAGTCAAAAGAGCCAGAGTGGCTATGAGGACTCGATCTAGCGTGGACCAGAGGTGTGGTAGGTGTTGTGGGCAAAATTTTTGATGTCGGGCCCAAATGGTTTGAGTTATTGGAGCTGGAGTGGGAATTGGTGTTGACAGTTGGAGTGTTGTGGATTGGGTTGTTAGCCGCGCTGCCTGAAATACGCGAGACTTCATCGTTTGACGACGAAACACTTGGTCTCTGCCTGTTTTTGTTTAAATAGCTGCTCAAGGATCTCTTTTTCGGTTGTTCTCCAGTAGAAGACGATAACTTCCTGGTAGCTCCTGTGTTGTTATTGGCTTGTGCACTGTCACTACTTTGGTGACCATTGTTCGTGTTGCTCATTTTGACAGTATCCCTCTTGTCTTTGTAGCTTGTAGTTGTCTCTTTGTGTGTGTGTGTACTGTATATGCGGATGTCTGTCTTTGTTTCTTGTGCGTCTCTTGAGAGACTTTCTGTGCTAAACACACGTCATGTACATTAGGAAATATTGAAATATTGAAAAATACTTGCTAAACAAAACATAGAAAAAAATATAAATTACAAATAAATAAAATAAGAAGAAAAAACAAAAATTACAGATTCAAAGTGCGCGACGGTTATACGTCTGTTTTCCGGTACGCGAAACCATTCTCAGGAACACCGTCTATCCGCCAAAAACTATAAAATGTAAATGTGAAGATAAAAGTAAATTAAGATTAAGATAATTATTTATTATTATTATTAATATATATATAATACCACTATGGTAACATATGATCGTATGTTAAAAAGAAGAACACCGTTGCTTTGAAGTAAACTCGAGCCAAAGCAAGGTTAAAAAAAAAAAAAAGAAAACGCCTAAAAACCCAAAAAAAAAAAAACGCAGAACAGAGGTCTGTATATATATGATGGAATGCTCTGTGTATGTTTTTATCAAACCCATCATTTGCTGTTTAAAAAGGGATTTTTCGAAAATGCACACTGCAGTGGAGTTCGTGGAGTCTCTACAAACACGGGCGACGACTTGGACGAATTACTAAAGCAAGTCGATGCACTGTGTTCCTCGTCATAACTATGGGAATCTTCACTGGACATACACTCGGGACCTTCACCATCACCATCACCGCCACCACCGCCACCAACAGGAGACTCCTCTAGTGTGTAGTTGTTGTTGATAAGCAACGTGTTCCACTCCACCAACTGGCAGATCAAGTTCATGTTTGGAGAAATAGACGTTGCAATGCTCTGGATATGTGTGTAAGCGTCCTTGAACGCCTGTCTCGTGTACCTCATGTAGTATGCGACAATCAAACTCGCCGATCTCGAGACCCCGCACTGGCAGTACACCAACACTTTCTTCTCAGTGTCTTGGGCGTACTGGTGCATCAGCGTGGTCAGTGTTTCCAAGTCATTGATGATCTCACTGTCGTGATTCCAGTATTTATGCAAAACAAATGGAATATTATTCTTATTATCATTATTATGACTACCAACAGAGACATTCTCGAAACTCTCTTCTTGAGTGAATTTCAACTCCGGTAGCTCTTCTGCCACGTTTATCACCAAGTCAAAGTCTTTGGCAATCTCCTCACTACCTTGACTATAAAGATATATATTTGGCTCAATGACCTTTAGTGGGCCTGCCTTGTAGACAGTCTGCGTGTTACTCAACAGGTTCGGCTCCTTTTCGACCACGTCTACCGACGTCAGGGGTATCTCTGTGCTGAAGGGAAGCGTCTGACTCCTGTTTCTATAACTGAGACTGTTGGTATTCTGTAGAGATAAACTAGGTTTTAGTTTTGGTCTTGATTTGAGTCTTGAACCAGCCACCGCTAAGGGAATAGTCAGATTCGGTAAGAGAGTTGCACTTCTGAGTCTCCCTGCACTGTGAACTGTAGAGTCATCGCTGGACCCTCCAAGACCCAGACTGTCCAACGAGCCATTCTTGTTCTCACTCGTATTGGCATTGGTGTATATATGTATATCGCTTTTTTTTTTTTTCAAACCTTTCGGCAACTTGTGCACATTGTTCATAGTTGTTGGGGTAGGTGGTGCTGCTGTGTCTGCCGTCAGTAAAGATGGCACCATCTGTATGTATCCATCATCGTTGTTCGTATTATTGTTCATGCGTGTGTGTATTCTAATCTATTGTTTTGTAGTGTATTGCGTGTTTTGTATTTAGTATATATGTTTGTCTACTTGTTGTTTTGTATTTACAGTATAGTTTTAAAAAAAAAAAAAAGTAGTCAATCTTTTATACACATGATATAATATCAGTAGTTTAAAAACTAAAAAAAAGCCAAGACATTTACGCGTGTACTCTATAACTATTCGAATC
>JAJMDI010000157.1:62915-81159 GCA_030573535.1 Hanseniaspora occidentalis var. citrica
AAAAAAAAAAAAAAAAAAAAAAAAATTTCACAGTTTTCAAAGTTTGGAGGATTTTTTGGTATTGTTGAAATTTGTTGTCATCCATTGATCAATTCTATTTGAACAAATTACCACGTTTATGAATTATTAAATTGAAATTGTGATTTAAAAAAACATAGCCTTTACAGTATACAATTAAAATGATGTTCCTCAATTGGTTAACCTGGTAATAAATCTGTTACATTATTGTTCACCCCTTGAAATTGATGATTTGTTTATTATAGTTTAGACTTTTCTAAAGCTTTCAAAAGAGTTTGTTTATTTTGAATCTGTTTTTAACATTCTATATATACCTGCGTGATGTTTGTAATGCCATGATCAATTTCTTGTAAGAACCCTGTATATGTGTCTTAAACTACAAAAAGTGTAAAAAAACCAGATTACATTAATCACAAACAAACAACCCCACCCACCCCCTTAAAAAACAAACAAACAAACAAACAAATAACAATGGCTCCAGTTTTCTTTTCTGACATTTCTAAAAACGTTAACGGTTTATTGGGTAGAGATTTCTACCACGGTACTCCAGCTTCTGTTGATGTTAAAACCACTGCTCCAAACGGTGTTTCTTTCACTGCTAAAGGTAAAACCAACCCAAAAACCGGTGCTATTGCCTCTTCTGTTGAAGCCAAATTCTCTGACAAACAAACTGGTTTGACTTTGACCCAATCTTTAAACAATGCTTCTTCTTTGGACACCAAAGTTGAATTGGCCGACTTGACTCCAGGTTTGAAAGCTGAATTGGCCACCTCTTTGGTTCCAGGTGTTTCCAAAGCTGTCAAATTGAACTTGAACTTTGTTCAACCATACTTTGCTGCCAGAGGTTTCTTCGACTTGTTGAAAGGCCCATCTTTTGTTGGTGACTTGGCTGTTGCCAGAGACGGTTTCACTGCTGGTGCTGAAGTCGGTTACGACATCTCTTCTGCTGCCGTCACCAAATACGCTGCTGCTTTGGGTTACACCGCCGGCGCTTACTCCTTGACTGTTTCTGCTGACAAAAACCAAGTCTTCACTGGTTCTTTCTACCAAAAAGTCTCTCCAGTCTTGGAAGTCGGTGCTAAATCCACTTACGCTTCTTTGACCAACGCTAACTCTATTGAATTTGCCACCAAATACGCTTTGGATGCTACTTCTTCCGTCAAAACCAAAGTTGCTGACTCTGGTATTGTCGACTTGGCCTACAAACAAGACTTGAGAAAAGGTGTTACTTTGGGTGTTGGTGCTTCTTTTAACGCTTTGAACTTGGACGAACCAGTTCACAAATTGGGTTGGTCTTTGTCTTTCTCTGCTTAAATGTGATATGTTACCACTATATGTATTATACTATTAACAACAAGCACAAACATGTTTTTTTGTTGTTTCTTTTATAAAACATTTATTTATATTATCAATATTCATTCAAACAGAGTGTGTTTGGTTTTTTCTAAATCTAGAGAATAACAACAATTGAACAAATTCCACAAAAACTAAAGTACGCAAGTATTCCACTTATGATTAATCATGCCAAATAAAAAAAAAAAACAACAACTTAAATTCTCAAAACTATTGACCTATTCTAGTGTATATCATTCAAATATATATATATCTATATACATACATCAAGTTTTGTTGTACATGAGTACTTTAATTTATCATTTATCATTTGTACTTGTCTGATTGGAATAGTTTTCTAATAGAGATTTAATAACACGACTTTGTTATTGAACTCTTGATTTATGTATATGCTTGTGAGTCCACGTGTTTTTATAAATCGTAAATGCGTCTGATCCTCGGGTATTAAATTAAAAACCATCCCGAGATGCAACTATCGGACTAGTAGTATATGTCCGTGAGAGCAGCTTAAAAGAATTTTTTTTGCGTGTGTTACGTTTTTATTGTTTTCATTAATTCTTTCTCTTGATGCTTTGATATGGGCTGTTCATACTTCAATACTTTATTGAATTTCCGTCATCAACCTTTCTGATCTATCCAAAAAAAAAAGCAAACTGTAAACCAGGAAATATATACAGCAATACGAGATGTCAGTGGTTTCTTTATCTGAAGGCCAAGAACTAGAGTCTATTGACTCTGAAGACTTTGCGTTCAAACCAGTCACCTCGTTTAAACTACTAAAACCTATCCAGAACATCCCATTCATTCACCAAAATTTATTGGCCATCAATGAAAAAATCTTTGTATGTGCATCTAACGAAGAAAACACAATCAATGTTATTGATGCATCAAAGTTCAGGGCACAAGTTGAGCAACAACAGGCATATGCCAACTTAGAGTTTGATGTCATCACCAAAACACAAGGTCCGATTGTACTTGTGGCTACATCAAATGATTGTGTCGTTGCAGTCACGGAAGACAGAGATATTTACAATGTCCCATTCACTGACGCTTTTGAACCAGCAAGTTGGGAAAAATACACTTCAAAGATCGAGATTGCCGATGCTGCGTCCAGCAAAATCATCATGTGCAAACTAATAAACAACAATGAATGTTTACTGCTAACCGATTCACAAGGTCTTTATAAGCTAGCCTTGGGAAATATGACGGTTGATAAGATTGCCGATGACGTCTTTTATTTCGACACCATGAATAATACTTTTTGTTACTGCACAAAAACCGCTATCAGACTGGGAGACAAGTCGTTTAAGATAGATTTAGAGGATGAAGATGAAGATAACAAACTTCAGCCATTATCTGCTACATTTATTAGCGATACTCAATTATTATGTTGCTATGGTAGCAACTTGGAAGCTAATGAAACTGACGTATCTTATGACCATCGCATGTTTGTTGTTAACACCGTTGATGCATCATATTCTGAATCTTTTGATATTACTCCAGCTTTTGCAGACATTTTGAGAAAACCTTTATTCTATAATGCACAATTATTGAATTATTCCAATGAACTTGCTAGAGTCTCTTTGTTAGCTAGCGCAACTTCTTCTGAAATATCCATTGTTTCTGTTGATGCCACATCATCTACTGTTAACGTTCAACTTCCAATCCAGGACAGTGATAGAGCTGTTTTACCAATGGATGAAGATACTGATCAAGATACAATTCCGGTCGGTGTGACTTTGGACTGTTGGAATAAACAAATCAACCTTGACAAGCAATTGGATGAACATGCTGGTATTGATCAGTCTACAGTTCCTTTACTATATGTTTTGAATAACCAAGGTTTATTGCAAATTTTTGCATTTGTGAATAATTCTGCTCTAGCATCTGGATCTTTAAATATTGAAGATACCATTAGATCTTTGAGTTTAGCAGTAGCTAACAGCTCACGTTTGGGCCAAGCACATGCCAAGCAAAGTTTTGAAGGTAAGACAGAAGCTTTTGGAGCGAACAAAGGGACTGATGAATTGCCAACATTTGGAGATTTGAACTTGAGTCAACCAAACATTAATAAACCACAGTTTGGTCAAGCAGCAGATGACTCGAAACCTTTTGGAAATAATCAGTTTGAGCTTGTCAAAACAGGTCTATTTGGCAGTTCGGACAATTCAAAGTCACCATTTGGGGGTGCGTCCTTTGGTCAACCAGCATTTGGTTCTTCAAGCTCGAACAAACCAGCTTTTGAAAAACCACTATTCGGTGCATCAACCTCCACTCAACCAACTTTTGGTCAACCAACTTTTGGCGATTCTTCTTCGACTCAACCGGCTTTTGGTAAACCAGGATTTGGTGCATCAGGATTTGGTGATTCAACCACAAATCAAACAGCTTTTGGTAAACCAGGATTTGGTAAGCCAGCATTTGGTGAGTCAGGATTTGGTCAGTCAGCATTTGGTGACTCTACCACAAATCAACCAACTTTTGGTAAACCAAGTTTTGGCGACTCTTCTTCAACTCAACCGACTTTTGGTAAGCCAGGATTTGGCGAATCAGGATTTGGTGATTCAACCACAAATCAAACAGCTTTTGGTAAACCAGGATTTGATGAATCAGGATTTGGTAAGCCAGCATTTGGTGACTCTACCACAAATCAACCAACTTTTGGTAAACCAAGTTTTGGTGACTCTTCTTCAACTCAACCGACTTTTGGTAAACCAGGATTTGGTGAATCAGGATTTGGTAAGCTAGGTTTTGGTGATTCAACCACAACTCAAACAGGTTTTAGTGAACCATTATTTGGTGCAGCAACCTCCTCTCAACCGACTTTTGGTAAACTAGGATTTGCTGAATCAGGATTTGGTAAGCCAGCTCTTGGTGAATCCGAGTCAGGAAAATCTCCGTTTGGTAATGCATTTTCTGGTGAAATTTCCTTTGGTAAATCAGCATTTAATGCAGCAGGATCTGGAAATTCACCATTTGCAGACGCAGCTGCTGGTAAAGTGAGTTTTGAGAAACCAGAAATTGAAGCTACTGACTCGAATCAACGGACATTTGGCACAAAATTGTTGTTTGGTGGAGCTAATAATTTTGGGGATAAGCTTTTTGGTGTGTCATCTGAAATTAGTAAAGATTCACCTTTTGCAAAAATTGTTTCTGAGGAAGAAAATGATACAACTGAACTATCTGGCGAAAAACCATTTAGCAAGCCTCTTTTCCAAAATACTTCATTAGATACCAACGAACTAACAGATTCCAGAGATCTTGAAGCTACTACATCTCAAAAGCCCGATTTTAAGTTTGAAGAAAATGAGTTACCTGAAGAAGAAACAAAATCTGAATCGGAAGAAGAAAATATTTCTGAAACAGAAGTTTTGGAATCATCATCAACAGAACAATTAAACGTCGAAGATTCCTCTGAATCGGACGAAGAAAATATTTCTGAAACAGAAGTCTTGGAATCATCATTAACAGAACAATTAAACGTCGAAGATTCCTCTGAATCGGACGAAGAAAATATTTCTGAAACCGAAGTCTTGGAATCATCATTAACAGAACAATTAAACGTCGAAGATTCCTCTGAATCAGCTGATGAAGATGAAATTTCTTTTAATGAATCAAACTTAGAAGCACCTTCTCAAAAAGCAGAAATTTTAAGTAATAAGAAAGAAGATAACGTTACTGAGACAGTTGGGTCAAAAGATGACAAAAAAAGTAACACCAACGATATTGAGAAACCAAAATTTGCATTTGGAGGCTCGACTATTTTTGCTACTCAAAATAAACCATCGTTCAGTTTTAAAGAGGCTGTCAAACAGTTCTCAAAATCCGCCGATGCTAAATCCATTTTTTCTGAGGGCAATGATCTAACAAAAGAATTTGTGTTGGGTGATTCTGATGCAGCTCAAAAAGAAGCGTCACCGTTTAGTCAGTTTAAAGATTCAACTAATAAAGTACCTGCCATAAAACCATTATTTGATGGGAAAGACGACTTTAAAGTTGATGATGTGACAATTGTCGAGGAGGAGACGGAAAAATCTGAAGAAAAAGAAATTAAAAATGGTCTTGATAAATTGAATGAAGGTAAAGAAGAATCAAGCAGCTCAGCTGTTTCCAAAGACGAAGATATTTCTCAAGTCTCTCATGATTCGAATAATGCAGCAAGTGCAAAAGAAGATGAAGAGTGGGTGAACATTGAAGATGAAAGTAGCCCAGCCACTGAAAACACTCATGAATCTACAGAGGAATCATTAGACAATGCCATTGAAGATGAAAACGCTCAAAAATTAATTAAAGCCGAAGAAAATGAAGAGCCAGTTGAGGATAAAAAAGATGAAGCTTCTACTGAAGATAACGTAGATGAAGAATCGACCGAGGATATAAAAGATACCGAGTCTACCGAGGATACAAAGGATGATGAAAAAGACCAAGATGCTTCTGAAAATAAACAGATAGAGGTGGAAACTAAGGCCACTCAGACTGCAGCTGCGCTTGAAACAAAATCCACGCAAGCTACAGTTGAGACATCGTCTATGAGCACACAAACCACTGAGATTCTGACCAAAGATGAGCAAGTTTTTGCATTCAAGGATGAAAGTAAGTATTTGAATGAGGTATATGCTCCTATTCCTTTAAATAAATATTTATACGCTGATTATTACGCCGATCATCATAAAGATTACAGCTCTAAAGTCATGAACATTTTGGCCAGTTTTTCATTAACTGTGAACAATGAGTTAGTTGCCATTGAAAAAAATGTTCATAATTTGGATAATTATTTCCAAGATCAAGTTAAAGAAACATTTGAAAAGGACGAAAGCTGTGTTAATCCAGATATTTACTGGAGATTAAATGAATCAAAAGCTTTCCATAAGTTGATTACGTTTAGTTGCAATTCCGAATCAATTGATAGTTTGAAGAAAAAGATTGCAGAGCAAAAACAATCTCACTCAGATTTTGTGACCACTTCTTTGGACGACTTGTTTTTAATTTTGGAAAAACAAATTGAAATTAACAATAAACAAGTAGACAGTTTATCAGTCACTCAGCTGCGCCTAAAATTAAAAGTTGACAAAAAAGTTGCCAATTTAAAAAACAAAATCGAAAAAGTTTCCGAATTAATCAAAGTTTTGAAATTGTATGCTGTCCTAGAAGATGAAGATAGCCAAGGGCTTGAAATCAAAAATTATCTGAATAGCTTACCTGACAGAACGTTACTTGTTCAAGAAATCCAATCGCTAAGAAAAGAAGTCAGTGCTCTAAAATTGGAAAACAATAATACTATGAAATCAGATACTCTTGATTTGGAGACCCAAAATGTTTTGCAAGAAACTTCTAGAAAAAAAAATGCAGGCTTAGTTGAATTGGCTATGAAAATCAATTCTAAAAGAGCTTTAGGAGATGTCTTGAGAAACAGAACTTTATGATAATCTTTACATACATAGTGATTTTCAAAATTGCAGATTAGAGAGAATATATTGGCAATATATATATATATATTTAACATACCAGTGTCATTACAACAAAGCTTGACAAAATTCTTTGAATTTCGTCAACAAAGTGTCGTTTTCTTGTTTTGTACCCACAGTGATTCTCAAACCACCTTCACAGCCAGGCTCAGTACCTCTGTATCTAATAACAACTTTTGACTGTGACGCTAAAGCCAGATACAAATCTTTTGCTTTTTCTCTGTTTTTCATTCTGATCAAAATAAAGTTGGCATCAAGACCACCAATTGGCTCATTCTCAACATAGGAAAGAGAACATAATTCTGATACCAATCTTTCTCTTTCATGAACGATGTCTGCCACTGTTTTGTGCATTTGGGATAGCGATGATGAACTTAATGCATCAAGACCCAGTGTACTTGCCATAACAGATATATTGTATGGTGCCTTCATAGCATTTAGAACTTTGCTTAATTCTTCAGAAGCAAAAGTGACACCAAGCCTGATACCAGCTAAACCAAAAGATTTAGACAGTGTTTGTAAAACGGCCAAATTAGGGTACTTTGTGACTAAAGGAGCACTACTCTCACCACCAAAGTCAATGTAAGCTTCGTCGACTACTACAATACCATTTGTCCAGTTGTTCAAAATGGTTTCAATACTTTCCAAATCAATAAAAGCACCAGTTGGATTACCAGGCGAAGTAATAAAAACCAGCTTGATAGTATCATCATTGGCTAAAGTTTCCAAAATTTTAGGAACATTCAATTGAAAGCTATTGTCTTCCGTTCTTAACGGAATTTTCACATAATCGACATCATTAATGTCGGCACATACCGTGTACATACCGTAAGTTGGTGGGTTAATCAAAATTTTATCTTTGCCCGGAATACAAGCAGCTCTAATCAATGCATCGATACTTTCATCACTCCCAACACCCAGACATAAATTTTTATATGATAATGGGGTATTCAAGTTAGAGATTTTGGTGTTTGTGTTTCTATAGTCAGCCATTAGTTTCTTGAACTCACGTTGATGAGGATCTGGATATCTATTCAAATCTTCAAATGTCGTTTCCATGGACAAAACAGGCCCGTGCGGGTTTTCGTTTGCGTCCAATAAAATACCTTCTGTAAAGTCATCACGAGCACATCTGTAAGGTTCCAGGTTGAAGATCTTGGGTCTGATAATTTTAGATAAGTCGAATGTCATATGGGTAGGTTCAATTGGGTTTGTGTTTTTGTTGGTTTGAAATATGGTTGTAGTGTTTAAAAATTAGTTTTTTAATTTCTACTCAAAGTTTTACAAATTTTTTAGACAAAAGATTAATTGTATATGAATTGTCATCTTCTTATATCATTAGCTTACCTTATTAGTCATACTTATCTGGTGAAAAAAATTAAAGTCATATTCATTAAAAGTGGATTCATACAATTTTTCCGATGGAAAAATAAAGCAGAGCTCTAATGATCGTATAATTTGATCACATGACCAAAAATGAAGTCAAAAAAAAAAGAGAAAAAATCTCAACAACTGGAAAACGCCTATTCAATCTATGATCCCTCCAATTCCAAAGACGTTTTAGCGAATTATAATCACTCATGATACATTTTACAAATATTGATAACAACATGCCGAGTCAAAAAAAAAAAAAAAACCAAACCTCAAAAACTGACACAAAGTTTCACTCAATTATCGTGAATCATCTTTATTAATTAAGATTAGCATTCTCATAGACAGACCCCATACATCAAAACAAAAATATCATGGCAGACAAACGTGTGGAAGAGTCACAAGAGATAATTGACGTAACATCAAATTCAGATCATTATCAGCGCAATATTTACATTCCTCCGTTAAATTTTGCTCCAATCATAAACTCCAGCGAATCAATCATATATAGGTCAGGATTCCCTATGCCTTTGAACTATCCTTATTTGCTGAATACTTTGAATTTGAAAACAATAATCTATATTGGTGATAAGACGGATCTTATGCCTGAGTACCTAACTTTTGTTGAAGAAGGTGAATACCAGTTTTATCATTTGCCTCTAGATAATACTAGAAACAAAAACATGCAGGCGACAATGGAGCAAATCTTGGAATTGGCGCTAGACGTGAGGAACTATCCAATTTTGATTCATTCAAACAAGGGTAAGCATAGAATTGGCGTTGCAGCAGGAATCATCAGAAAGGTTTTGCAAGGTTGGTCAATTACGGGGATTTATCAGGAGTACGGTATTTTCACTGGGAACGTCAAAGGTGAAATGGACTTGGAGTTTATTAACAGTTTCCAAGTGAAAAATCCCTTGAAAGTTGACCTTGGCTATATACCAGACTTTGTGAACTGGGTTACATGAAAGTCACAATAGATCTAATTGATTTCCACAGAGTTAGTTCCCGATGCCTGCGCAACTACTTTTTTTTGTGCTATTTATGAAACAGTGTTTTTGTGGTATTCCCTTATAGAATGTTTTTTTTCTACTTTTTGCAAACTACTTTTAATTTTAAACCAATTATCATAAACGCAGGGGAATAGCACATTTTGAACTTGCTACTATCAATTTGTTTTGAATTAGTTGAGAATTCACAAGAAGACAAAAGAAAAAAAGTTCACTAAACCAGAAGAATTATCTTTGAAATGGATTTCACACAACACTATTCTCTGGTTTCTAATATTACTTTACCGTCACTGGATGGGAATCCATTTATCTGGAGGAGCCATAGACCCAGAGGATATCTTTTCATTCTTGCTGGCTCACTTGGCGGTGTATTCTGTTTGATATTACTAGCATGGTATTCTATCTTATCCTACATATCGCAAAGAGAAGCAAAATTAGCACTGTACAATGAGAGAAACAGATATTTGTTTGATAAAGATTCAAGTAGTTCTGAGGATTCGCCGTTAGAAGACCCTTTATTTGTATCGGGTCAAAATATGAATGAGAGCAATAATGCAGACAAGAATCTACCATCCGAAGAAACCCCAGACGGTGGGCATATCTTTGACAAAGAGACAAACCCGAAGACATCCAGTCAACGGACTAAAAGAAAAAAGACACCATCAATGCACCTAGATGAGTTGATCTATGGCGAATAGAGCGTATTTATAGAGTTTGTATTATGTCCTGTTTTTTTCTATCACTTTAAAATGCATTAAACAAGTTTAAGCACGCGCGCCCAAGGATTTGGTTGCACCAATCAAATAAAACAGACAATGGTGCATTAGCATGAGAAGGTGTTTTCATTTACAGTCCAAAGATAAATAGTAACATATAACTACAATTTTAATTATATATAGAGGATATAACATCATGCTTTTTATATTTCTTCACAGTTATATTCTTTTTTTTTTTTGACTTTGTAAGATATAATTTGATTTACTCAATGTATTTTAAAAAACATTCTTTAATTTTTTTGTTTTTTTTAAAACAAAGATTACATAATTGTACATTTACTTGAACTAGAACCGCTTGATCTTGAAGCATATTGTTGTTCACTCTCATTGTTTTGAGCCTTTGCAGTCAATGCAACTCTTGCTGCTTCAGTGAAAGCCTCGTTAACACCTTTATTCAACTTGGCAGAACATTCCAAGTATCTCAAGGCCCCAATTTTCTTGGCCATGGCCAACCCTTCTTCATATGTGATCATCTTGTTGTTCCTGTTTGATATATTGTTGTTGTTTGGCATACTGTTGTTATTTATGTGTTCATCGGCAGAGTCAGGCTGTAAAGAGTTGTCTTGTTGTTTGGATATGGTTGCTGGAGTGACCATTCTTGGCACTTGGTTTTCGTTTCTCAAATCGCATTTCAAAGCAACCAAAACCAATTTCACACCTTCGCAAAAATCAGCGATTTCCCCACACCACTTATTTTCCACATTTTCCAAAGAGTCTCTGGAATCAACACTGAAACACAACATGATCACATGTGTGTCGTTGTAACTTAAGGATCTCAATCTATCAAATTCTTCTTGACCAGCAGTGTCCCACAAGGACAAAGTGATGTGTTGGTTATCAACAAAGATATCGTGGATGTAGTTTTCAAAAACAGTTGGTTCGTAAACTTTTGGGAAGTACCCTCTGGTGAAAACATTCAACAAAGAAGTTTTACCACAAGCACCATCACCCAAAATCACCAATTTTCTTTCAACTGGTTGATTAGAGTTTTTTTTCACTCCGGAACTGGAATATTGATTTGTAGTTGATGAAGATGATCCACACAATGGCATTATAGAGAAATGTTGTTGTTTTTTGTTTTTTTTTTGATGAAGTATGCTAACTAATATATGATGCTGAAGAATGCAAAATATTAAATGGGAAAAAAGAGAATAGTAAAAAAAAAAACTTGAATAATGAAATAAAGTCGAGCTTTGTAATATATGTATTATTCAGGAGTCCTGTGTTTGGTATCCTATTCTATTCTTTAATGGTTTGATTCTGACTTTTGTTTTCTGGTTACTATCTACACCTCATGTAAATACATACAGATGATCCACAAATACCGAAATAATATCACTATCACAAGAAACAGAACTAATGAAATTGCTATAATATCCTAATATTCACAACAACTCAAAACGATCAAATTTGATTTTGTTATTACGGAGACATGTTTGTTTTATCTTAGTTTTCAGTATTTTTAGTAGTTTTTTAGTTCAAAAAAAAAAAAAATCTTCAGGAAATATATTCTTCTGTGATTCTTTCTCAATCAAATTGTTAAAGTGGGAGAGAGGAATATTTTTTTTTTTTGTTTTCAATTTTGAACAAATTAGGATATAAAAATTTCACTTTTAAAAAAGTTCTTCGGGATTTTATGGCCAAACTTTTAATTTTTATTTTCCGATTGACATTGTTCCGGGTATTTTACTAAATTATTCAACAAAAAATAGTGTGGGGGTAACTTGGTTGCAAAAAAAACTTGTGATGAGGGTAAGTTTGAGTCGAAATCAGATTAGACTTTTGAAACCTCTGATAACTTAGAGAAACACCACCCAAACAGTTGTAATCAGTTATAGGGTTTAACGTGACTTGTCTTATTTGTGGGTTGGTTTTCTTCCTGTGTTTGCTTTGTTTTTAGTATCCAAAGAAATATTAATATAATTTACTGTACTCGTAAGAAATTTAAAATATAGTAGTAATGAAAAAAATAAATTAAAGTATTTTTCAACAAAATCACTAAAAATCACATGTGTATTGATAGAATCTGTGCTAGGTACATATCACAACACACTGTGCATTCAGATATTTGATGTATTTGTTGAAAAGTATGATCTATTACAGTCAATTATTAGATATAAGTTCTCTTAATTAGTTGGTAGTCAAAGTCAGTTCAGATTGTTCTTTTTTTTAATCATTTTTTCGTTGGGTATACTTTTCCTTGAAAATTTGTTACTTAAACGATGATGATTTGCTGAACTATGAAGGATAAAAGACAAAGAGAGGTCCAAAGTTGGCGCTTTTAACAATATGTTGAAATTTTTTTAATTTTGTTTTGCGTCTGTTAACGTTTTTTTTTTTTTTTCTTCGCAGTGTTTAATAGACTGCATTATGTTCTGAGCTGTTTTTTGTTGGATCTTCGTATAATAATGCAGATTTTATAGTCTCGTATATTTCTAAAAAATATAGAAACAAAATGTTACAATTTTATTGCGCCAGATCAATAAAAGTAAAATATCAACATTTGTCATATTTGTCAACGTCGTTCAAAATTTAAAAATATGAGATATTTCAAAGATTTAGAGTTGGTGTTCCGTAATTGTCCACAAGGTTCATACGATTAAAAACAAGCCATCACTGATATCGTTCATCAAACATGACTTCTATTGATGAAACCAAAAAAACACACAAAAGAACAACATCATTTTCAGTGGTTACTCACAATAAAGATGTTAAATATACGACTTAGATAGTTTTTTTTTAACTAACATACTCTTAATAATTATACTTAGATAACTTAATTCTCAACAATAAAACATAATGAGCTTATTATGCACACGCATAAGGGGCGGTGGGTAAAGTGTAAAATTTTCTATTAAAATCTCTACGTAGGATTTAGTCAAAAATAAAATTTCACACTTTTAAAAAGAATTTAAACCAAGTTTTGTTAAGTTTTACTGGCTAGGAATTTGCATATGGACTTTTAATCTTAATTGGTATTGATTGTTGGGGAAAAGAGGGGCTCCCAAATATGTTGCTTAAATCTCAACCTGTGGCTTAGGTTGTGTGAAAGATTATAATAGTATAAAAAGAACAAAGCTTTTTCAAGTTAAAAAATTAATAATATGGCCTTGTAATGTAATTTGATCTGTTCGATGATTAGCAATATTATATTTAAAATAGTCCGTTCTCTTGTTTTATCTTCTTATTCACTGTACTTTTTCAGTTTTTTACTAAGTTTTGTAATTTATGCTCAACAATTCAGATAGCTTTTACTGTCAACAAAAATACTCAAAAACCATATTTGCAAATAGTACACACCGTCATATCAATAGATAAATCCCAATCACATAAACAAAAGCACCATTAAAATGAACCCTGAAACTGAATTATACTTAGCACACACCTTATTAATTGAATTGTTGGCATACCAATTTGCCTCTCCTGTTCGCTGGATTGAAACGCAAGATGTTATTTTGAATAAATTGAAAGCTGAAAAAATTATTGAATTTGGTCCTCAACCTATCTTGAAAAATATGATGAACAAAACATTGTTAGATAACAATGAATTTGAATGTTCTAATGGTATTTCATCTAGATTTGTTAAATGCTGTTCTACTGATTTGTACGAAATTTATTTTGATTTAGAAACAAGTAATTCTTCAAGACACGTTCGTACTGGTGATTCCAAGGTAAAAGAAAACAGTAATGCCAAGTTTACCAAAAACAACATTGTGCAGGCTTTAGATTTTACACCAAGATCACAAGATCAAACTCCCTTTGATCAATTTACAACTTACTCTGGTTGTGTAAGTTCTCAAGTTAAAAGTTGTAATCCTGAGTCAAAGCTAACAACAACAACAACAGTTCAAGATCATAGTCAAAATCATCCTTTCTTAGAAAAAAGTAGAGATGCTGATAATATGAACTTATATTGTGAAATCCAAAAACTGAATAATGTTATTGATGAGATGAAAGTAAAAAATATCAAAATCGAAAACGAGTTTACAAAAGCCGCAATTGATGAGTCTATTATTCAAGTTTTTCAACCAAACAGAATTAGAACCTTTGATTCATATTGGGCATGGACTAAGTTTGAGATGTTTAAATATTGTGTCAATTTTGAAGGCGCTGCAAACTCATTCAATTTAGAACGATTACAAAACTTGATAGAATTGGAAGAAAAAACTGAAGAAGCCAATGGATTTCATGATATGTTAAGATACTTCAACAAAACAGTGACAAAACAAGAAAACAAAAAACTTTTCAATGCCTTGAAAAGATTTAAGTACGTAAAGAACCTTTTGTTAGATAATTCAAAAAATATTGATGACGCTCTAAACCACACAACAGTCGCTGCAAAATTAGACACTGATATTTCGAGTTATTACAAAGTTGAAAATATGTTGTTCGAAGTTTACTCCAAAATTATTGCTTATGCTTCTCCATCCATAACAAACTTGGATGAAGGTTCTACCGATGCTGACAATCTAAAAGAATTTGAAAATGTTTACGATCAATTGCTTGTGTTCTTAATCAATTCCAACGATGTTAATCCATATTTTAGAAACATTGTTAATCAAGCGTTGTTTTCCATTAACAAGAAGGCCTTAAACGACCCAATTGCGGATGACTTTTCGTCAGACACCTCAGATTTTGAATTAAGTACAGATAGTGAAGTTTCATCTAGAAGCTCTACCCTATCTTTTGACGATGATTTAATGGATGAAAAATTCAACAAAAACAAGCAAATGGCTAAAAATGCAACATGTGAATTGCCTATTGTCCGAGGGATCATTCCTGCAATCAATATACAAAGTTGGTCAGAGGAAAATAAAACATGGGTTTACAATAAGTCTTTGACTCATAAGTACTTAAGAGTGATTATCGATCCGGATCATCAAAATCTGAAAGATAAAAATATTTTGATCTCATTGCCACGTTTAGATGAATTCTCTTTAATGCTTATTAAACAGTTGTTTAGTGCTGGTGTGCATGTCTATGTTTTGCAAGCATGTTTTTCTACTACTGAAATATCAGCCTTTGCCGAGCAACTGGATCATCTTTTTAAAAAATATTCAACCAAAAATTCAAAGTTGTTTATCATACCGTTAAATTTATTGTCAAAAGCTGATTGTGTTAACTTTGTCAATTATTATTATACAACTATCAGTATTGATTTTGAAATATTTTTACCATTACATTTATTGTATCCGGATCATGACGCCTTGTTTTCAAGTTTTGTTTTCCTTATCGATGAAATAGTCAATAACAAGATAAAAAATGCAATTGAAACATCTCCACTTCATGTTTTGCTAGCTTCGCATACTTCAAAGTCACTATTAAACTTGGCTGACCTGCACAAAAAAAATCACAATAAAAATTATGTCAGCTACATGGGGATTTCATTAGAAATTTGTGATAATAATGGACACAAATACGAAACCACTGTAGAAAACGTGCTGTGTTTATTAAATTATGAGTTGGTCACTGTTTCACAGACTGAATGTTTGATTGCAAATTTGACAGATTGTCACTTACCAATGGTACACGAAGACAAACCAATTCCCCCAAAAAACATAATAACTACTTCTCATGAATATGTTGTACCAAAAATATCCACTACTTTAATACAACCAAAATTTTCTGACTTCAGTACTCTAAAAAATGAATATAACGGTGAGCTTTTACAAGGAATGTTGGACCTAGATTCCATTGTTGTATTCACTGGGTTCGGTGAAATTGGATCTTACGGACACGCAAATACAAGATGGCAAATAGAATCATGCGGTGAGCTTTCAATAGAAGGGTGTTTAGAAATGGCATGGCTAATGGGTTATATCACATATGATGGTATGTCAGGTGAATGGATAGATAACAGCACAAAACTTAAAGTTGATACAGTTAACATCAAATCTCTGTACGAGTCAAAAATACTTGAAAATTCCGGAATCAGATTCGTAGATTCCCAGATGTTTGAAGGATATAATCCAGGCAAAAAGCAACTTCTTCAAGAAATTGTGTTAACCCATGATCTCAAACCAGTTGAAATGTCAAACGAATTGGCGCAACAATACTTGCTAGAAAACGGCAATAACGTCAAAATAGAAATTTTGGAGAATGATCAACGTTTAGTCACATTCCTTAAAGGGTGCACTATGTTTGTTCCTAAAGCGTTGAATTTTAATAGATTTGTTGCGGGCCAAATCCCCACCGGTTGGAATCCCGCTACTTATGGCATATCAAAGGATACTATTAATCAAGTCGATAGAGTAACACTATATGCCCTTGTTGCCACAGTTGAGGCACTTATATGCTCTGGTATTACCGATCCTTTTGAATTGTACCAATATATTCATGTTTCTGAAGTTGGAAATTGTATGGGATCTGGTTTGGGAGGTTTGACTTCTCATAAAAAAATGCAAAAAGGCAGACTCATCGATGCTGATATTCAAAATGACATTCTTCAGGAGACATTTTTGAACTCTATGCCTGCTTGGATTAATATGTTATTGCTAGGATCTAGTGGTCCCATCAAAACCCCGGTCGGTGCATGCGCCACTGCATTAGAGTCTTTGGACGTTGGTTACGAAACTATCATGTCAGGAAAAGCAAAATTTGTACTTGTCGGTGGACAAGATGATTACGGTGAAGAAACGGCATATGAATTCGCTAATATGGGTGCGACATCTAATTCCCAAACTGAGCTTGACATTGGAAGACATCCTAAAGAAATGTGTAGACCAATGACAACTACAAGGGCTGGTTTTATGGAGTCTCAAGGCTCTGGTATTCAAGTTTTAACCACAGCTAGTTTAGCCATCAAAATGGGTTTACCTATCTTTGGTGTTGTGGGCATGGTGTCTTTGGCAGCAGATAAAATTAGCAAATCATTACCAGCTCCAGGAAAGGGGATCATGACTGTCGCTAGACAAGTAGAATCAAAATTCAAGCCTAAAATATTGGACCTGACGTATAGAAAATTGCAACTTGAAAAATCATTTCAAAGCTTATTCTATGAAGATGTTATTTGTGATGAGGCATGTGAAACATTTAAAGCATCTAGAAAATATTGGGGAACAGAGTTTTTTAAAAATAATTATAAGATTTCTCCTTTAGTTGGTTGTCTGTCGGTTTTCGGTTTGACAGTTGATGATATCGGCGCTGCATCCTGTCATGGGACTTCTACTAAAGCTAATGATAAAAACGAAGCCAAAATTGTGAATGATATTATGACACATTTGAAAAGAGCAAAAGGAAACTCGATTCCAATTGTTTGTCAAAAAAGTATCACCGGCCATCCCAAAGCTGCTGCTGCTGCCTGGATGATTAACGGGGCGTTGCAAATGTTTAATGAGAGCATGGTTCCTGGGAACCCAAATTTCGATAACATAGACTCAAATTTCAGGGAATACGAGCATCTTGTGTTTCCGTTTGAATCCACTAGAGTTGAAACTCTTAGAGCTATTATGGTAACATCTTTCGGTTTTGGTCAAAAGGGAGCTTTAGCTGTTCTAATTAATCCAAACTATGTGCTGGCCAGTTTGAATGAGGCAGAATACAAACAATACATCAACAGAGTTAACAATAGATACTTCAAAGCACAGCAGTATCGCCAAAATGGAATAATGAATAACAAGTTGATTGTTGAAAAAACAGCATCTCCATATACTGATGAAGTTAAAACATATTTAGACCCTTTAATTAGGGCAAGCCACGATAATGTAATAAACAATGACAACCAAAACGTTGTTCATGCTTCATTTTTTAACTCTGAAATCAAAAAATGTGAATTGGCTAGGTGGGAAGCGATTGTAGATACAGCTGATATCGAGTCTTTTGTTCAAAAGTGTATTAGTGAATACTACAAGGACTATCTTGTCTCATTAGTTCCAGCGTCAAATGATATGTTCCGTTTGTTGTTCAACAAAAATTTAATCCCAAACATAATAGTAAGCTTCACTCTCAGGGAAAGGCAATTAGTTTGCCATTTGTATAAATTATAAGTTATATAGTATATTTATAGTTCAGAGCACAACATTACAAAGTATTCATTTTCGTGCAGGGCTCGTGAAATGTCAGAACTATACCGAAGGTCTGACTGATTTCAGTGGTTTCATGCTGGTTCAGGGTAACAATTATACCTAGAATAGCTCAATACCAGCACTCCACGTGGCCTGTTTGAGTGAGAGAGACTACTTTGTCGTCGACGACATGAAAAAGAGTGAAAACTTTTCTCTCTAATACTTTTCAGTCGAAGGTAAAAGTTTTT
>JAJMDI010000158.1:0-81046 GCA_030573535.1 Hanseniaspora occidentalis var. citrica
CTCTCTTCATTCATCACAACATGACTGAAGATCAAACCGTCACT
Organism: Hanseniaspora occidentalis var. citrica; assembly: GCA_030573535.1. Lineage (NCBI taxonomy): Eukaryota > Fungi > Ascomycota > Saccharomycetes > Saccharomycodales > Saccharomycodaceae > Hanseniaspora > Hanseniaspora occidentalis. The sequence goes on from JAJMDI010000158.1 coordinate 45, forward strand.
CCAACTCCTTTGGACAACGTGCCTGATCAATCTCATGATCCAAGTGCTGACGTTCAAATGGATGACCCAGTCAGCAATGATCCTGAGTCTCAAGTGGCTAGCTCAGAAGTGGTTACCCTTCCTAAAATGGGAGAACCTCAAAATTCTCCTGACATATACTGATTATTAATATAGAAAATCATGATAAATCAAATCCACTTTCACTGTGAATCGATTGGCGCAATTTAGCTGCTAGAAGTTGTTTGTTTCTATAATCAGGTAGTTTCAATAAGTTTACACATGTTGAACTGGTGGGTAATTTGTCTGTTTCTCTTCCTGCATTTCTTATGCCAAATAGAGGTTGCAAAGATTTGAATCCCGACAATGGGGCCTTGGGGACCGAAGTCACAAATTTTACAAATTTTGCACGTTCATTACTGTCAAATTCGTTTTCCAGAACATCCCACAAATCTATTATAGTCTGGTCTGTAGAAAGATACCCTCCATATTCGGTGTTTTGCTGTAGGTCCAAAATATCAATTTGTGATTCCCCACCACTAATCAACTTTTGTAATTCCAAAGGACTGAAAAGATTAATCCAGTGTTGAGGGATTATAGTATTGAACCCTTCAATAAAAGCTTTCACACTAATCAAAATTCTGCGGCTATTCATTTTATAGTCAGCAACTTTATTCATGTACTCTAAAACATTGTTTCTGTTTACCAAAGCTTGGGATCCATTAGGGATCAACTCAATCATTTTGCCGTAAGGATTTTCCTCGTCCGTGACTTCAAATGCTAGATTCAAACTCTCTAATTGATCAGGATCCATGGTCCATAGCTTCATCAAGTTCTGGTACAATTGTGGGTCCATAGACGATAATTCATCAAATGATGACCTATAGCCACCTGCTAATCTATCACATTTCAAAAGTTTGTTTAAAAAGAAAGTAGCAAATTGGACATCTATCAACACGTTTTCATACAAACACTTACCCAAACATTTCCCCATGAATCTGATCAAATTATAATCAGACTGTTTAATGTGAGTATAGGGTTTACAGTAAATGACATGGTTTTCATTTTCCACAAATAAATTTTGATGCTGTAAAAATCCGTCTTGTGTAACTGACGTTAAGAATTCTTTCGTTAGACCACCGCCATCAATACCTGCTTCTTCTCCAAACTCATTTGTGAATGTCAATGCCAATTTCGCTTTGAACTTTTCCCCTAAACGATCGAATGCATCATAAGAATCTTTCAAAATATTGTTTCTAGATATCGTTGCTTTAATTCTTTGCATGTTATTTCTCATTAGCCATGGCATCAAAAACGTATCTTCGTTGACACCCAACTGTGATTTTTCAGACTCGATAAGAACATTTTGAAACCAATAAACTCTTTCTTCAAATGAGATGAACCCAGGGAATGTCCCTAATATTTTAAATTTTTGGATCTGTCTATTAGAAGCTTGTCTCATCAATTTTTTTCTTTCGATGAATTTTTCCAATATTTCATCAGATTTATCTCTTAATTTTGCTGTTCTTAAAATGTCATCATAAGCTGTCTCTTCTTCTATTGAGTCACTAACCTCTCTATAATACTCTTCAAATTGAGTAAATAAATTAGTGATATCAACTTGTCTAAACTCCAAATTATCAATTGTCCACATGTCTATTTGTTTGAAAAATTTAGCTCTGTTATCTCTTACTTGAAGAGTTTTCAACAAATTCAAAACTTTGTTAGTGGTTTGGTTATCCATGTGATAAATTGTGTTTTCTGAAGATACTGGACTGCTCCATAAAGTATCAAATAACAAATCCTTCAACGTGTAACATATCTGTAGTAAATTGTCCATAGATATAATACTCATCCCCACATTTTTCACCAATTGAAAATCACTCTTGGTCAATAAATACAAATTCATCAAGTCTGTCAGTAATTCTAGATATTCAAAATTATGTTTTATAATGACTTGCTCATACACTTTTGAAAGAACCTTCCCCTGTATTAGTAAACTGATAAGTGATTTTCTGTAGATGTTTTCTGTTGTCAATTTTAATAGACATGAAATTTCAAACAAGTCATCTTCATTATGTGCAATGAAATTATTTATCAACATAGTATGAAACTCTTCGTAAATTAAAACACCATTATCGTCATATCTTGTCAAATTAATTTTTAATCTGCTACTATCCTCATGATGGAAAAGATTTCTATTGTATTCCAAAACATTTAATACAAAAATTGAAAACCATTCCCTTATATTAGTGGCGTATGTTTTATCGCCATCATTAAGATTTGATTTATCAAAGAAAAAACTTAGATTGAATATAACATTCAACAGCTTGTTAGAACTTTGTATTGACAAATCGTGTACGTTGTACTTTATATCAAAAATGGGTATTCTCTGGAAAATCTTATGAATTAACACACTGTTTACAGAGGAATAATCTTGTTTTAAAATTTGCATCAACGATGTAATATTTAATCTTTGAGAAAAACACAAAACTGAATTTGTATCAATGCTCTGACAAAATTTCAAGTTTTGCAAATATAAAATCACTTGATCAGTTTCTTTTTCATTAAATATTACAGGAACACTTATTTTTGACCATAATTTTGTGATTAAAGCATTTGATTGTTGGGTATCATACTTTACCAGTTGGTTGATACTTGACAAAATGGTGTAATTTAAAATTCGTTCCGCTGGGCTGCTACCCACTGGTTTATTCAAAAAATCAACCAACTTATTTGATATATTAAAATCATTCCTACTATCAAAATTGATAAATATTGGATAAAAAATACACCATATTGTAGATGCATTTCCCTGTATGTCTTCTATACCTTGAATTGCAAACTCATTGTACAATTTCTTTATACTAAGATAACGATTAATGTTTTTTTGAAGTATAACTACCTTTTCCAATTCTAGTCTGTCCAATGCCCTTCTTTCACGCTCCTTAGCAGCTTTATCCAACAAATCTCTTCTATTTTTTCTGTCGTACGTTGACAAATTGACATTCCTTCTTTTGGTCGTACCGGTGAAATTATTCAACATCTTCTAATATGTATATGTGTGACACCCCAGCCTTTATGTTTGGTTTTGTATATGTATTTTATATCTATTTACATTAAAGTCATTGAAGATAAAGATTAAAAAGACAACCTTAATATCAAAAGAACATCATCTGCCATCGTGAGTACCATGAAAACACCCTTCCCCTCCAAATCATAGTATCAACCACCTCATTCATCATACCCGCACATGCACGTGAATAAGCTATCACTTTTTTTTTTTTAAGTCATTTTACCGTCGAACCAGAACAAAAAAAAACTTATTGATAAAAGGTGACTTGAAAAAATGCACACAATTTTACACAGTAACAAGTGTTTAACTGTTTTATTTGGGGAGGAAATTTAAGCACACGATTTTAAAAATAGATGATTAACTTGTAAGAGATTATATATTACAAATTGATTAGTAAGCTTATCTTTACATTTCTTGTTTAAGTTTGTTATTAGTTTTGAAGTATCTAATCTATATAAACAAAAAGTATAATATACACACATCAACAAAAAAAAAAAAAAAGAACCAAGTATACAGACAAAACATTTGTGATTATAACAACTTGATAAAATCTATAAATAGACAGTTGCTGTGTGAGTTTAATTCTATATTAAACAACTATATACCAAACAAATTTTCAAAAAAATACAGACAACAAGTGGTATTTGGTTTTATTTTTCAAAAGTAATACAACAAGAACCATATAGAAAGAGTCAAAGAATAATTTCAAAAGAAAAAAAACCACGCATAATAAAACAAAAGTAATATGTCCGCATATGTGAGTTTCAACTACAACGATCTGGACATGAATAATGGGTATGATGATATGTCTCCAGCCATGGATTTGGACATGATGGATTTTTTTATCTTTTTGTTCTACACTTCAGGTGTCATGATGTTTTCAGTTTTGTTTTTAATATTGCTCTATCTAATGGTCAAGACAATATTGACGAGGATATTTGGTGTTTCTGAAACAGGGATAACACACGAACAATCGCTATTGTCTCCAATTTTCTTAGAAAGTGGGGGGATCGGACAAACGACGTCGCATACATATGACTTTACTCAATACTTGGATGATCCTGAAGAAGTTATATTTGATTTGGAAAACCTGTCGACAGAAGAACGGTTTTATTATACACAGGGAGAAGAATATGTTAAACAGAATCCACCTTTTCTTTTGATGAGCTCCACTGACTTTGATCCCATCATGACTGAACAAACAAATACGTATATTGAAGAGGAAGGTGCTGCTGCATGGGAATTTCAACCGGATCCTAATTTACCAAATGATACTGTGATTGTTGAAAACAAAACGGATTTGAGATTTTTGAACTATGGCTATGAAGCGAGTGTCATGACAACATTACCTATTCCATATAAAAACAGAGTTTACTATTATGAGTGTAAGATTTATGAACTGAATGTTTCTGAAGATGAGAATTCTGCAGAAAACGAAGTGGTTTCCATAGGTTTTGCATCGAATCCGTATCCTTCGTTTAGATTGCCAGGTAAACACCATCATTCAGTGGCCTATGAATCTAATGGGGGTAGAAGACTAAACAGTTCTTTCCCCTTATCTTCAGATCTCCAGCATTTATTACCTAAAGTGCAAAAGGGGGACATCATGGGTATTGGTTACAGAACAAGATCCGGTACAGTGTTTTTCACACACAATGGTAAGAAGATCAAGGAAGTTGAAGTTGGTGGCCATATTCGGAAGTGGAGATTGAAATACTTGTATCCTATTGTGGGAGCCAACGTTCCGTGTAGAATTTCATGCAATTTTGGTACATCTGGGTATGTATTTGTAGAGGCCAATGTGAAGAAATGGAGATTTGGAAGCATGCACGGTTTGAAAGTTGCACCTCCGGCATACGGAAACGTTGGTGGCGATATGATCTTAGAAGAATCACACTCAGGGGTGTTAAGAGACATGAGAGCGCGTGGACGTGAATCAGATGAAGCTAATTCAACACTTCTTGGATATAACGAGTACGACCCTGATAATGATGACGATGACTACAATGATATGGATGATTACGATCTTGATGACACGGAAAGTAATAACAGTGAGGCCACGACAGATGGCAATGACAGAGGCTCAGATGGTCATTTTTCTTCACACCAACTGTCTTTACCCTCACATCCACCTCCACCAGCTTTCGATTTTAGCAATTCTGCATATAGTTCAAGACTAAACCATTCAGTGAATGACGCATTCAGTTTGAATTCTTTCCCACCAACAAACCCACCGGAGTATCACAGTGATGTTGATAGAAACTAACTAAACCCAACTAATATGACTTGTTGTGCTTTTTTATACAAAGAGGTAATTGAAATTAGGGGATTTGAAGAAAAAAAGTTACAAAATAAAACTAAAAAATGGGATTTATATAAATAAATAGGATCGGTAATTAGGTGTACTTTTTGATTTTTAAATATATATGGAATATAAAACATATAGTAAAATATAATGAATTTTGAAGCTATGCTCTTGAATTAAATATATTGAACAGAGTTACACATCTTGCAGAATTTAGTGATTTAGTAGGAAGGAGAACCCTGCTCAAAATGAAAAGCCAAAAAAAATTAAAAAAAAACGAAAAAAATGCTATAAAACTCTTTTTTTAACAACTTTATAGACAAACACAAGTGCCTTTTGAAGAAACCTAATACTAAGTCTCCTCCTCATTATTCTGGAAATTCAATAGACTGTTGAAATCAGGAGTTTCAGGGATCCCCGTGTTCAAAATGGAGCTTGAGACGTGCAGAGAGTTGGTTAGTGGTGTGTTTGAAGAGTTCAAAGAAGGGTTATTCATATCCAGCGGGATAGCAGAGTTCTGAAGGTGTGGGGTTTGATGGTCCATCAAAAGATCGCTTGTTGGCCCAGGTGTGAACCCAGTGGGCATGAAGTTGTCGTTACTGTGAAATTGGAAGCCAGACGGCGACATGAAATTCATAGTATTTGTATTTGGGTGCATTTGTCCTAAAGCATTTAAGGACTGATTTGGAGGCTGATGCAAGTGAGAATAATCATGTTGTTGCTGTACCTGTAGCTGTGGAAGTTGCCCTGGCTGGTTGTGTTGGTGTTGGTGATGATGTTGATGTTGGTGCTGATGCTGGTTATGATGATGATGATGTTGTGGAGAAACCATCAATGTAGATGGGTACATGTTCGTACTGTTATATTCCATAATCAAAGAGTTCATCAACTTTAATGATTGTTCTGATCCTTTTAAGATATGTGGAATTTCGTTAGAGCCAATGTATGCTTCACTGACTTGTTTTCCCTCTGAAAAATCTTCACAAATATTCCATTGATTAGAGGAAACGTCATCGGCTGCATCAGAAAAATACACAGCAAAATTTGGTGACTTGTTCAAAACAACTTTCAAATCAGAAAATTCTTCTTCCCCGTCGTCTTCATTTTCCTCATTATCTTCGTTAATTTCATTATTATTAGTCGTGGTTTTAAACCCACCTGTATTTGTATCTGAATTTGAAACATTTATGTTGGTATTCGTAGCACTGCCCATGTTTCCGCCACCAGGGGTACTCATTAGGGTAGGACTGTTTGGATTTTTAGATGTATTTTTCTTAGTCAATGACAATGAACAATTGACAATTGAGTTTAGTGGGTAAAAAACTCTAAATAAAATCTTGGAATTATCTGCAATGGCACTGAAAAAATAATTAATTTCATAATTTTTCTTTGAGATCAAGACTATCAAATCAGTTGAATTGGCCATAATGTTATTAAGAGACATAGGTGCTAGATTGGACAATCCACTAACGATGGGTAGACTTGAAGCTTCCAAATGACCTGATTTAATTCTTTTCCAAGAACCAACAGTCAAAGACATTATATCAACAAAATGATAGTTTTGATTCAAATCCCATGGGATGTTGTCAAAATCAAAATCTTCACTATATTGCATGTCAGTGGCACTTTCTCTATATTGTTCTTGGCTGTAATCCATTTCTGAATCAGCTTCGCCGTACTGATTGGGATCCATTGGATCGTTATAGAAATTGAGATTGAGGTTGCTGTTGCTGTGATTGCTGTAATCCATACTTACTACACTTCCTGATTTTCTAAATTTTGCTCTTCTATTTTGAAACCAAATTCTAACTTTCTTCTCTTCCAAACCTGTTCTCATGGCAATTCTTTTTCTAATTTCAGGATTAGGAGAAGGATTCAATTCAAACTCTTTCATTAAAATATCCAAAGCCTCACCAGTGGCTCTTGTACGTTTGTTTCTTCCATCTCTACTCAGATCATCACTTTCCGTACTACTCCCATTTTGACCATTAAATTGCACATCCTGTGTCAAATGATTCAAATGGCTTTGAACATGATCACCATCATAATACACCTCATTTTTCGTGTGATGTTGATATTGATTGTTGAAAGTGGTATAGAATGACTCTCCAGGATTTACATTCGAAACATGTTCTGCCATATCAGTATTATTACTGTGGGTATTAGTATTGGTGGTATTGGTAGTATTATTGGTATCAGTTTGGTGAGGAGGCAAAGACTGTGTCAAAAAATTGTTAGAATCCAGATTATTGAATGTGAAATTTTCTGCTGTAAATTCAAAATTTTCGTTTGGGCCATTCATCTTGTGTGTGTGTGTGTGTATATCTTGAGTTGATTTTATAAGTGATTAATGCAACTATATTATTTTCAAAAAAAAATAAACAAAAAAATAAACAAAAAGAAAATGAAATAAAATCGGAAATATATGATGCTAATAGATTCCGTAAATATAAAATAGTTTTGTGGTTGATTCTCTTGTGTTTTGTGTTTTGTGTTTTGTGTTTTATTCTGGTTTTCTGTTTAGTGTCTATTATAATCAATATAATGTGAAGTGATGGATTAAATAAAGAAGTACATAACGAATATTTATAGGTAGAAGAAGTACAAGAAAGACATCACACTGAAATAACTTATTTAACCGAAACTTTACTGTACGTTACAATCGATAGAGTCATCTTTGATATCAGATTTAAAGTGACTCGACTATTACCAATGTCCATTAACATTAAATAAAGAAATAGACGATTAAATTATTCAAACATTAAACGATAATTCATATCCTCCCCCACATTATCAAAAGAATTCATGTCCATTTCTCAATCTAAATATCAATAAGTTAACCCTATAATATGAATTCTTTTGATATGACAAAGATCTATGATATGAGTCTATAATTTAACTATAATAAAATAGTTCAACAAATTTCTAAACCACGAAAATTTTCAACAACGTAAAAAATAAGAAAGAACAGAAAGAAGAAAACCACTGAGCCAATAAAAAAGACAAAGGGAGAAAAAAACACACACACATTTTTTCCAATTAAAGGAAAAAATGTCAACAACGCAGTAGAGAACTAAAAGCAAGACAAAAAAAAAAAAAAAAATAAAAAAAATTATAATTCCCGATGATCAGGTGACTCTTTAGTCTCATATAGTTTTTATACAATGGAAGAGGGAAGAAGACATGTTAGTGTATTTTAATAATGTATTGTTATGAATAATAGTATATTTGTACATCTCTATATATATATATATATATATATATATGATATACAAGAGTCAAAGAAATATTTGTCTCTGCACAGGTATGAATAGTGAGTTGTCTCTCTTCTTAAAGTTTAAAGTCTGTCTGCTAAACTCAAGTGGACACTCTTGGTGATGGTGAAATTGTCTAGACCGTAGGATCCCAACTCGTGACCCAGACCAGACTCTTTCACACCGTGGAATGGTACGTTCATGTCCACGTCATTTGAGCTGTTGATCCACACTTGACCACTTTCTACATCTCTGGCAAAAATGTGTGCTTTTGTAATGTCCTGGGTAAAGACAGCGGCTCCTAGACCATACGGAGAGTCGTTGCACTTGTCAATAATAGATGACAACCCGTCTTTTCCACTGAATTTGGCCACAGCAATAACAGGACCAAAGATCTCTTCGCTAGAGATGGTGTGGTGTTTTTCGACATCTGCGAAAATAGTTGGCTGGACGAAAAACCCGTTGGCTAGTTTCTTGTTGGCATGCTTGTTGATGATTTCCGGTTTGCCAACACCTCCAGCAACCAATCTGCAACCTTCGTCGATCCCGGACTGAATAAACTTGTTTACTCTGTCGTACTGTGTTTGGTTGATGACTGGGCCAACCACGGTCTTGGAATCAAAGGGATCCCCAATAATATAGTTTTCCTCCATGTATGCTTTAAGTTTTGCTAAGAACTCCTCGTAGATCTCTTCTTCCACGTAACATCTAGAAGTACCGGAACAGACTTGGCCCGTGTTGCTGAAAATACCTACACATGTCCACTTGATGGCTTGGTCGAAATTGCAGTCTTTGAAAATGACAATTGGTGACTTCCCGCCTGCTTCCAAGGAACAGGCTTTCAATTCTGAGGAACAGTTCTTTTGGATGATCTTTGCAGCAACTGTGGACCCTGTAAAGGCGATTTTGGAAACCAATGGGTGTTTGACTAGAGCATCGCCAACATCGTGGCCATACCCGTTGATGATGTTGAAGACACCCGGTGGGAACCCTGCTTCCACGACCAACTGGGCAAAATACAAAATGGACAACGGAGTTTGGTCACCGGCTTTGAAAACAGCGGTGTTCCCCACAGCAATGGCAGCCCATTTCCAAGCCATCAAGGACAACGGGTAGTTGAACGGAATGATGCACCCAACAACACCAATAGGCTGGTGGTAAGTGTAGCAAATTTTGTCCTGAGAAGGGATAAAAGACTGCCCACACATTTTGTCGATCCAGCCACCATAGTATTTCAAACAATCAACAACTCTGCCCATGTCGCCCATCGAGGTGTAACTGACGGCTTTCCCCGTGTCGATACTTTCGATTTCGGCTAGCAACTCCAGGTTGTCGTTGACCAGGTTGGCCAATTTCAAAAAACACTCTCTTTTCTCCAAGACAGTGAAGTTCTTCCAGCTGTTTTTGAAAGCAGTGTGTGCAGCGTTCACTGCCATGTCAACATCAGAGTCCCTATGGGCAATTTCCACTTCACAGACTTTCTCGTTTGTAGCAGGATAGTGCACCGGGATTACCTGGTCCACTGAGTTGTTCGAGTGGACAAACTCATTGTTGATAAACAACCCGGTAGGTTGGTTGTATTTTTTACCGGATGGTAGAGTGATTTCTTTGTATAATGGCAAGTTTGATTTATCAACGGACATTTTTTCTTTGTATTTTGGTTTCTGATGTATGGTGTGTCTCTTTCCTAATATTCTACTTCCTAACAATTGACGACTTGATTTATATAATACATACCGACTTTAAGAAACAATTGCTTTATTTATATATGTTTAGAATAATCCAGGAAATATTCGAGTTCGCTTGGATTATCAGTGTTCTACTTGTTTTCCCCTATTGATAAGGATTGGCATCCTGTCATAATTTCTCACAGCAGAAATTTTAAAAAACTAAGAGATAAAATATTATCTACTACGAATATCTGTACTAAAACAGAAGTAGTTGTCGCTTAATGTGTGTTTTTTTCCACACTCTCTGCTATCTATCTCAAGACTGTATGATCAAGAAGTGGTATTTGTTATCTAGAACTTCTTCTCTCTCTCTCTCTCTCTCTCTCTCTGTATAACTTTGTAAGCGAATTCTGGAAAGAAACGCAAAAAGAAAGAAAAAAAAAAAGGTTGCACTGTAACTCTCAAAAAAGCTTCTTGGAAAGAATATCCAAGATAGGAAATTCCAATAGATAACAACCCTAATTAGGAAATGTTTGATTGGTTTTTTTTTTTTTTCATTTTTTGTCGCTTAATTCTTCGTCTTACTGTTGACATGAGCAATGAGTTGAAAAATTAAAAAAAACATTAACCAGACATGTTGTGCACGTGACATGTTTGTGATTTTTTATTTAGAAGGGTAACTTTCTTCAAAGAAACAGTTTATTAAGTTCACTCACTCTCTGTTCATTCATTGCTTTTCCAATTTTCTTTTTTTTTAAAGTTCTTGTGATTTTTGAAATTTTATGGTCTATTGTGATGACGGGGAGATGCTAGAATGTTGTGCAACATTTCTTTTTTATGGGCAGATGGTTCGGGGATAAGTGAACTACTTGTTTCTAGTGTAACCATGTTAATACATAGATTCTTTGTAGATCTCTTTGTAGATCTCTTTGTAGATCTCTTTGTAGACAGTTATTAAAAATCAAAAAGAAAAAATTAAAAGAGCAACCCCACACAGAGCTATGTCACAGTTGTCAGTCACAGAACAATCTTACCTTAGAGAGTCCCTAGAGTCTCTAAACAACAATAACATCGCGCCAATCAGACCAGATGGAAGAAAGAGCAACCAGCTAAGACCCATGGAAGTTTCTGTTGATTTTTTGCCTACTTCCAACGGGTCCACCAGGCTTCTGAGCAGTGATGGGACCGAAGTCATCGTTAGTAGTAAAGTGGAGTGTGTTGACACAACAAGGTTGAAAGACGGGTCTTTATTGGTCATCGATCTGGACATTCAAGGGTACAGAGACGACTCCATCTACGTGAATCAGATCAAGTCTGTCTTGTTCAAAAGCATCTATTCCAAATTGGTGGCCTCTGAATGTTTGAAAATCAATGCCAAGTACAGTTTCAAGTTGTATTTGGATGTTTTAGTCTTGTCCAAGTTTTCATATCCCTTGGGTTTGATTTCCATGGCTATATACACGACTTTGCAAACCACAAACGTCCCATTGCTATTGGAAAGTGACGATGAAATCAACAGAAAAAATAGTTCCAGTCAGCCTAAAGACATCGAACTGAATATAGACGAATTGCCTCAGTTCAACGATTATGACTTGAAACCATTGGGTTTCCACTCTCCTTTACTTTTCATCATTGCATTGATCGGAGACAACTGCATTGTGGATCCTAGTGAATTGGAATCCAGCATTGCCGATAACTGTTTGATCCTGTCATATTACAATAAAAAAGTCACCACTCCAATAAAATCCATTTCTTTGAATGACACATATATCAAAGGTTTCACTCCAAGTCATTTACAAAAAAGTATCAAACTTATTGAAAATATTGCTCCTGAAGTACTAAAAGCTTTGAATTGAGAGAGCTTTGTATAATTAAATAAATTTAGAAAGAATGCGTAGATAGATTTAATGTCTTATGATATGTATATAAATGAATAAATAAATAATATAAATACGATATAAGACGTAATATGTATAAACACTACATATGTTGGATTGTATAAGCATAACAAATGACAGCAGTGGCTGTTTGAATGTTCATAGATCTGATGACACCAAATTGCTGGATCTCCAAACATAAATCCAAATGTTCCAAAACATAACCAGGAATACCAAAGGCTTCAATACCCAAAACAATAACGGTTTTCTTTGGAAACTTATAGTTGTTGTCCAATTTGATAGATTTGTCTGTTTGTTCTAAACCAACCAAAGTGTAACCTTCCAATTTCTTTTGGGTCAAAAACTGAACAATTTCATCAATTTTAACTTGCTCCATAGGCATCCACTTATCAGCAGTAACAGCAACATTTTTAAATTGGGGATGATCTTTGACTTTGATGTCATTAACAGTTAACAACCCACAACCCAAAACGTCACACAGTCTACAAATACCACCCAAGTTAGGTGGTTTGTCAACTAAAGATGCCATGACAATCAAGTCACTTCTTTCAATACTGTCATTACTTTTCTTATTATCAATGTCAAAGACTAAATTCCAAGCACCACTTTTGGTTTGTAAAGGTGTGGAATTGGTGTTGGAAGAGCTCAAAGATACAATTTTTTTAGAACTCATCATAGCTTCGTGTTGCAATTTAGAGTTTCTCTTCTTTAACCATGAATTTTTGTCATCCACACCAATAGGAATAGTACTGTTCAAATTCATTTCACCTAGTTTTTTGTTCAAGCAAAAAGAATCAATATAGATTGGAACATCATGATCACTGATTTTGTAAATTAAACCACCAAAGATATTTGTCAAAGTCAAATCCTGTACCAAATCCCAAACATTGGCATCCCCAGATCTGTATTGTCCATGAACTTGGGTTGATTTGGCATAGTTGTATAATTTTTCCAAAATTTCACATAATTCAGATTCTTTGTTTTCAATCAAAATATCTTTGAATTGGGCCCAGACAGATAAAATTAAAGAATTGCAGAAATGTCTAATCAATGGTTTGTTACAAGTACAATGAGAAACCAAAGTGGTCAAAAACTTTTTCAACAAGACCAAATCATCCAAATATTGCATAGATAAATACAACACTCTAACACAACTAACCAACCAAACTGGCGAGTTGATGATATCTTCTTGACAAAACAAATCTAGTAAATGAACCAAGTTGTTGTTGTTGGAATTTACCTTGTGGTTTTCAACAATGCTAAAAGCAGTAATCCATTCATTGTAATATCTACACAGTGGAGAAGTTTCATCAACCATTAAACTTGGAATCAATTGTGTTTTAACATGTAAATCCAAGGAGTCCAAATTAGCATTAGGTAGAGCTACAGTAGCAAGTTGCCATTTGATTAGTCTTTCCATTTCTTCACGCCCATCATTACGCTTATTAGCTTTAAAAATATTGGTCTCGGTTGTAAAAATGTTTTCAAACAAACTTTGTTGGAACTCCTTACATGCACCAGTAATTGCACCGACAATTGAGACTTTGGCCATGATTTCTGTCTCGCCGTAAATAGAAAAATATAGCCCTTGAGGGAAATAATATTTCAATTGAGATGAATATTCAATGTCAAATAATGTGGCAACCAAGTCTTTAAATTTGTAAATGTTGCTGTCACTTGGCAAACTCAACATGGCTTGTTTGACTAACTCGATCAACCAAGTTTGGTTAGACAAAATTTGATCAATTTTGACAAATTCCAAAAGTTGACTACTCAAAAGAGGTAATAATGTTCTTCTAGTTTGAGAAGCATCAATTATTTGAATACCGTTGTTGATGACATTTTGAACCAAGTCTTCAGCGTTTTCAATATCATTATTAGAGTTACATCTATGCAAAACTTGTTTGTGGAAAAAGGTTTTGATGAAGACCAAATGCAAAGCACGTTGATTTAAAACTAATCTTTCACATGAGACGATTTCCCAAATTTCATTTAAAATGAAATTGATGTCGTTTACAACAATAGCATCATATTTGTGATCAAAGGTAATAAATTTATCTAACAGGTATTTGAAAATATTGACAATTTCCAAACTGGCAAAATAATTACCATTAATTCTTAAACTTTTTTTCATTACATCCAAGATCAGTTGTAGATCATCAAGGGTGTCGATCCCGGTTGACAACATGAAAATATGAACCAATTTGAAATAATCTTTAAACCATAAATCTTTGTTTTTGGAGTTCAGAGTTTTGTTTTCTTTGGTGTATTCTTCAATGACATCATAATAGCTTAATAAATCTGAAAGTTTCAAAGAAGGATATTGAACCGATTCTTGCAAGACATGTTCATACAAACTAATGGAGTTTGCAAATCTGCTAGGATTGAAAGTTGGATTCAAAATATTTTTTTCAATTTGAACTAACTGGAAATTGTTCCAGTTAACATCTTGAGAGTTTTTAATCAAAGAAGATACATTTTCCATGACCTTTTGACTTTCATCGTTGTAGATAGATGTAATATTTTCGATGGATTGTTTTTGGAAACTTTTCAATGGATTATCAAAAGCACTAATCTTACTCAATTCAATTAAAAATTCAGTGGTGATTTCAAATTCTGAAACACCAAAAAATAAGTACAGAAGAGCATTAAAAACAACGTTTTCTGAATTTTTTGGGAACTCTTTAATATCATTTTTTTCAAAAGAAACAACACTAAATTCTCTCAAATCTTCAACAACATATTGGAAAAACTCATATCCAAACTTTCTAACATGACTTGATAAAACTAATAACCAGTCAACACAGAAATTGGAAGACAAAGTGTCTTTGTTAGTGTCTAAAAAGCATAGCAATCTCAATGAGGTAATTTGTAGCATGGTTTCAAAAACTTTATCTTCACATTCGGCTTCGAATACAGCAACACTTAATTTCTGGATATGAGCGGTGTTTAGTCTCAAATCAGATTCTTTCAACGCTCTGTAAATACCTAAAGTTAAATAAATTCTTGCTGGATCATACGCAGATCTGGATTCGTATAGAACATCAAAATAACAGTCTAAAAATGCGTGGTTTTGTTTGTAGTCACTGTTGTTTTTTGTTGATTGAATGATTGAGTCTTTGATGAATGAGACAAAGTCATCACCATATGTACATTCCAGCTCGGAAGTTGTACCTGGGACATTTGTGATGTTGAAATTTGCTGCAATCATAGCACAAGGTAAGAAGACGTTTTGCAATTCGGTTTTATTATATTTGAAAACCGATCTGTCTTCAATCAAGAATAACAACTGCAAAGAATATTTTCTTACACCTTCCATTGATGATTTCATCCCTGTGGATAAGATGATCAACCCCCAACTTGGATTCATAGTTTCCATAGTCTCTTTTTTAAATAAATCTAGAAAATCTTGGGTAGCATCTTTGAATTGATTCAAAGCGGTATCAACAGCAACAATTTCATATAAAGTTGTATATTTTTTCCATTGAGACATATCAATAGATGTGCTTAACGAAATGTATGAATTTTCAAACTCCATATCTGAAAACAATTTCTGGTATGTTTTCAAAGTCAATTTCAAAACAGAAAGAGAAATTTTACGGATTTCAGCCAAATCATGGGACAACCCTGCTTGAATAAATCCCCAATAGTTGTCCTTTTGTAAAAATTCTTTGAAAGTTTGCAATTTTGAAGAGTTTTCAGAATTACAATTAGAATCTTCTTTAGACACAATATTCATCAATAGTCTCAACCAAACAGACAAGGCATTTTTCTTAACGAAATTTCTTTGATTCTCATTTTTGGATGTAGACAACATGTATGGAATTAAAGACCAAACAAATCTATCCATATCGGTGTTTAAATCAATGCACGACATGATAGCTTTTATTCTCCATCTGGTTAATTTACAAGCCATAACAGCAATATCTTCAACTTTACAATTTTGTAAAACCAATAATAGTTGATCTAGATTCATGTTAATGTGGTCTTCAAAATTTAAAAAGATTTTTTCTGAAAATTGAAACAATTTCAAGATATCAATATTTTTAATATCTTCCTTAGTAGTATTGGTGTCATTTTCGGTACAGACAATACGATTGACAAACTCAGATTGGAAACTTGGGTCAAACAAAGTATATTGGTTTTCCACAATGTAAGATTTCAAAGAATCAACAATAAATTCATTAAGGGTACCCAAAAGATATGGAATTTTTTGAACAATATCACTTAGATGATTTAATGTGTGGTTGACGTCGTCGTTACTGTTTTCATCACTAGAAGCTACCAATTGTGCAATTTTTTTAACAACAAAACCGGAAATGATTTCAGTCAATTCCTTTAAAATAGCCTCATTGAAATTAACAGCATTTAAAACTTCACTTAGCTCAGAGTATTGTTCGTTTTCGACTAGATCTAAAATTAATCTTTTTTGTTCTTCATTTGGTAAATATTTTGCCAACAATAAAGCAGAAGAGTTGTTTTGATTAGATTCCGACATTGTACCTATATTTTCTTTGGTAGTAACAAGACTCAATTTTGATTGCTTTTTTTGGTTTATTTACCTCCTTTAGAGAGAGTAGATAACTTGAAATAGGAGGAAGTAAATAGCACAGATCTTGTGCAAAATAGAGATATATCAGAGTTTAGATTACAGTATATTAATTTCTAAAATCTCATCACGAGCCTCTAAAGCAGTAATAAAAAGAAAAGTTTTAGAAAAAATCACAGTAACGTCATTAATTCTTAAATGTTTACCCGGTTAAAAGCATGCTGTCTTCAAAACAGTATCCGATTTCCGACATTATTTTTTCGGAGAAGTTTTACTGGATTATCCGAATGTTTTTTAAAAAGATAGTTACCCTTCTCAAATAAATATTTAGGTATCGTTTTTTTTTTTTTTTTATATTTAATCCTCAAATTTATCCTGTATGTGTCCCTTATCTTTCTTGTAACTACGTTGTTTTCTTTTTTTAGTATCAGAAATTTAAAAAAAAAGAAAGCTTGTGGAGGAAATTCGTAAAGGCAATTCATACAAAAACAATACAAAAAAAAAAAAAAAAAAAAAAGGTGATGATAATTAAACACTGTATAAACTACACACATTACTTCAAAATCAATGCAATGTTATAAATTTTTTAATAGTCATCGCTTACGCGTTGTTATAACATCTATTGAAAGTTAATTGATCCTTTTATGCTGGATTTTTATTTTAAAAAAATAGTTTAAACATTCATGACATATTAATTTGTTTTAAAACAAGATTAAAACTTGAATTAATAATAAAGGTTAGCCCTAACAATAACATCAACAAACCAAAAAAAAAAAAAAAAAACATAAAAAAAAAATAAAACACACACAGGAAACCCCGCTTGACACCTACAATTAATCAAACTCAACTCAATAACTGATACTTACATAGACCACCAGATTAAATTACTTAGGTCAAAAAAAAACAAGCTAAATTCAAGAACAAAAACATAAAAGATCAAGACTTTACAAAAAAAAGCAAAAGTATTATACCCATCTCACATTAGTACTTTTGTTCTGTCGCTAAACTTCCTATTGAAAAACAAATACACAGGGCAAAATAAGAAACCCTCAAAGAGATTCTGTGGAAATATTTTAATCTTGAAAGGTACAGATATAAAAGATATTGGAATTTTACACAAAACAAATAACGTCATCAACTGAACCCATATATCTGAATAATAACCTAATTCAACAACAGTGAAAAATATGTCCGACTTGTTGAACGATTTTTATGATAGTGATGAAGAAGATGAGTACCAACAAAGAAGCATTTCAAATGTCAGCGATACAAAGGATACTAGTAAACTTGACAACTCTGCCGATCAGCTACACGCTCAAACGAATGACACCGAGTCATCTTCAATGAATCCTTCTGTTGAAACTAACAATAAATACGTTAGACCCCAGGGACTCTCAAACCTTTTGTTCTCTGGAGATGAAGCAGACGAAGAAGAAACAAAATATAAAAATGGATTAAACAATGCTAATCTGAAACCCGATAGTCAAGCACTCGATGGAGATTCTATCGCATTTCCACAAAGACAAAATAATGACAACACCCGTGATGTGTTGAATGGTGGTATGAAAAAAGTATTTATAGAAGAGGCTTCCAAAACTAGTGGAGGACAAGGAAGTGCAATGAAGTATGTTCTTTATACCATTAAATTTGGTGATGATTCGGTAAAAAAGAGGTATAGTGATTTTGAACTATTAAGGAATATATTGATAAAATTGTTTCCAACAATCCTAATTCCTCCTATTCCAAAGAAACAAACTTTAAAAAGTTATGGCCAGTCTATAACTTCAAATGATAGATATAGAAAGACACATACCCCCTACTTGTTGCCATCTCAAGAAGACTGTGGTGGTATAGACTTGTCACAGTCGGTGATAAATGCCGGTGTTAAAGATGAAAAACTAATAAGGCACAGAATAAGAATGTTGACTAGTTTTTTAAACAGATTGCTAAGCATGGAAGAAATCAATAAAACATCAATAATATCAGATTTTCTGAATCCAGATAATCAAAACTACGTAGAGTTTATTAATGGGCTACCCAGTATTTCTAATGGTTTGTTAAATACGAACATTTTTCAATTAAACCCATCAAATCCGCTTTGTACAGATATGAGAATATATAGTGTTTTGCCTATTCCGCATAAGAAAAAACCACACTCTGAATCTACATCCACGTCTCTAATTTCAGATGCATCAAAGACTATCCAGCAGCTATACTTGTCTTCTAGTCCTTCATCATCAACTTCGTTGGTGACTCCTCCGACATCAGACGAAGATGGAAACACTAATGTTGCTACATCTAATAAAGAAACTGTTCAGGACCAGCTTAGAAGAAATAGTAATGGAGAAGCAAACAAGTCTTTTGAAAATTTATCTGTCTCTCCAAACTCTGTTTTAAATCATTACTTTAAGCAATACGAACACGTTTTGAAATCACAGATCTACAAATATAACAAGAAATCTATTCAACATTTGAAAGAGCTTCAATTGGAATACAACGCACTAAGTGAGGCATGGGGTGAATTTTCAAATACCAACAATAATCCCAAGAATCAAAGTCTGGTTTATTCAATGGTTGAGACTAGCAACGCGTTTGAAGAGTCACATCTGGCATTGGAAAAGCTTGTTGGTATATTATACTACAATATTAATGAGCCTCTTTATGAGTTGTGTAGTTTAGCACTGTCTGCTAAAAAATTGGTTGAATATTCGAATTTAAAGAAGACTCAAAAAGATTTAGTTACTCAATTAATCACTTCGAAAACACAGCAATTAGAAAAGCTAAAATCAAAAAAGAAATCCATGGATCTTGAAAGACAAGAAAACAAACCGACACAACAAAATCAAGCTGATATTCCAAAACAAGGTTCTTTCTACGGGAACCAAATTTTTAAAAAATGGAACCAAATAACTACGATTGTCAAAGAGACAATTAATTACGTTGAAATAAACCCCACAGAATTGATTCCTAAAGTGGAAACCGAAATTGGACTGCTTCAAGAGGCTCTTGGTGTTTGTCAGAAAGATTTGCTTGAAATAGATTATCAAATCAATAATGTTGAGTTGAAAAAGTTTTTCTCCACGATGGATAAAGAACTACAATCAATTGTGAAGCTGTATGCAAAAAATATGAAAGAATCTGCGGCCAAGAATCGTGAATATTGGCTGTCTGTCAAGAAAAATTTAGAGAAATAACATAAAACTTCAATTTTTTACATACTTTTACATATAGGAAACCATATTTTTCATCTGTTTCATTCAGTATTTATTATTATAGTTGTTTATTTTTCAGTCTAAAACTCGATCCATTCCCGACACATATCTTGCCAAAAATACAAAGGGCCAATCTAGCATTTTAAGCAATGGGGTTATTTGAACATAGTACGGCGCGCACACCACTTTATTTTGGTGTATCATTGATTTAAAAATCTTGTTTGCCAAAACTCGTGGATCAAGTTTTGGAGCCAAAACATTGTTGGGTGTTTTAACATGCGAAAACATGTTTGTGTTGATTTGACCAGGCAAGACAATCAACATTCGTATATGGTTGAGCAGCTCATTTTTAAGTGTTTCCTGCTCCAACAACTTGTGGAAACTAATCAACGCTGCCTTTGACGCACAGTACACTGCAAGTCGGGCAGGCGAGACGATGCCCAAGACAGAACATATAGTCACAATAAATCCTCGTTTTGATATCACCATATCCGGTAAAAATACCTGTATCAAATGAAAGTTACTTTGAAAATTTACTTTGACAATATTTTGTATCAACAAAGTATCAAAATTTTTATCTTTTAGCGGCATTGTCGATGATATTGCTGCATTATTTATAAGCACCGTCACAGGGCCCATCTGTAACTTTGATATTTTCAATTTAAGCAGCTCTACATTTGAGCGTTCAGATATGTCACATTGAAATTCCCAAACATTTTTCCTATCAGGGAAATTACATTTTTTGATATCCACAACGATGACTTTGAAATTCTTGCTTGAAAATTTGTTAACGAGTTCCAAACCAAGACCCTGCGCCCCACCAGTTATTAAAACTATGTCTTTCTTTGGGTCGATACCTGGTTTAAATATATATTCTTTAAACATGCTTAAATAACCAAGATTTTATTATTTTGCAAATAGCTTAGATTTTTTTCTGTGAGACAATTTTATCTGTTGCACCGTACTTGATTGTGTTTTGATATCAAACGTTTCAAGTCTTGTTTACAAATACATCTGGCGCGAGCATAAAAAATTTACTATGCGTCTGCTCCGTACTTTTTGTGGCCTCAATTTAATAGTAAATTAAATTGAACACACAATATCGATCAATGTGTCTAGTTTTTCTTGTGTATTTCTCATATGTTTTTAGCAGGTATATTATATTATTTTGTATTTATTTAAAATCGCATCTCTTTTCACAATTTTGTTTACTTTTAAAATATAATTATTATGTTTCACCTCACTCAATTTCATTAACCCGAAAATAAACATTTATTTTTGTAAAATTTTTTTTTCCAAACTTTTTATACCCAGTTCAAATATTAAAGTGACTTAGATATACTGCTTGATATATTTCATCTTTTATCAAGTTCAAGTTGTATTGAGTTTGTTTTGTTAATATTTGTAATCCATGAAGCGTTGTGATGTATTTTAATTTAGGGTATACATACATTTCAATCACGTGACTTAGTTTCAACAATATTGTTTTTTCCAAGATGATGATTATGATGCGTGATCTAAACAACTTTTCCTTTTTTTTTTTTTTTGACTTTTCTATTGGTACTTTCGAGATTACAGGGTTTTTTACAAAAGTCTAACGAGCTGCTTAAATTATGAAATCAAAATCAGAAAAATCCCAAAGACAACTAATAAACAATGCATCTAGCTCAACACAACACTCCTGGTGTCATTAGAATTAAAAGAAGAAGAAATGAAGATTCTCTTCAAGCCTTGTGCATAGAGGAAGAGGGAAATGCTGGAAGCGGGAATGAAGCAAGTGACTCTACAGCAAATAAGAAAAGAAAGATAATCTTCAGATTAAAGACTGTAGATTCTGTCAAAAAATATAAAGAAGCCCCTATTTTGAAAAATACCAAGGAAGATCATGTCTTTTTATATGAAAATTTGTTATCGGAAGAAGCAAAACCTGTAATCCCTCAAGAAGAGGAAAAAGAACTTCAACCAGAAATAAACGATTTATTACAACAATACTTAATTCAAGAAAAGAAGAAACAAGAGGAACAAGCCGCCACTTGCGAAGAAAATGATTTTGAACTTGATAATAACGAATACGTATATGATATTTACTTCAGAGAAGAAGTGAGCGAAGATGACGACACCTTTATATTTGATAAAAATACAATGGGTTATATCAAAATTATTGAAGATTCTCTAGTTCCGGACGCTGAAACAGACTTAAGTGATAACAATAATATGTCTGATGACCAAGACTCCAACGAGGAAGATTATTACCAAAATGATTATCCAGAAGATGAAGATGATGACAGATCTATTTTGTTCGGAAGCGATGCATCGGAAACGGCTTCTGTAATCAATGAGACAAGTTATAATAGAGATGTACTAGTGTCTTCAAGCGGATTAATTAATGGAGAATATGATCAGCTATACAGCAAAATGAGTGCTTCGGGCAATTTCTTGGATTCTTTGAATCAAAAGAACAGTGAAAGTGACAATGAGTATGGATCTGAAGAAGACTATAACGATCATGATGATTATGCAGCTCAGATGGACGCAAGCGATGATTTTGTAGTTGTCAACAACTACGAAGATGATGATTATGAAGAATACCCAAGAAATCAGTTTTTTGCAACAGATCAAGATGATCCGCTGGCAATGCACAGAGATAAAATCATGTATAAATTGCAAAAGATGATTAACAACAAGAAATAAAATTGATGAGAGAATGTCACGTTTTTCTTTTCAAGTCAATATTTACCCTGTCATTTTATTTAGGAATTATAATGTACGGGTTATTACATAATGTCACAAATTTTTATATTTTATTTAAAAAAAAACTAGTTTTTTTTTAATCGAGAGTTAAAAAAAATAGCTTTATTCTATCCCAAAAAGGAAATAAGATGTCCGGTTTGGTAAAAAAGTTGACAAATTCTTGTAGACATCGCAACCTTTTCTTTTTCTGGATAGTCCATATTTTTTTGTTCAGTTTTTGTTTGAAAGACCCCATTTTGTTCAGGTCAGGTTTCTACTACTCAATATAGACAATCTTGATGGCATGTGCAAGCGAGTACTTCGACTGAAAATGTTCAACTTACGCCTGGAGGTGCCATCTGTGATAACTCTGTAATATCATGATTTCTTTTCTTCTTTAATCTCGCTACCTTTTATAATGTAAAAGAAAGAAGAAATAACCGAGACCAATTTAGCAATGAAATACATTCAAACCGAACAAACTATTGAAATCCCAGAAGGTGTTACCGTTCAAATCAAAGCCAGAAACGTTAAAGTTACTGGTCCAAGAGGTGTTTTGACCAAAGCTTTGAAACACATTGACGTCACTTTCTCTCAAGCTTCTGCTAAACAAATCAAAATCACCGTTCACTCTGGTGACAGAAAACACGTTGCTGCTTTGAGAACCGTTAAATCTTTGGTCGCCAACATGATCACCGGTGTTACTCAAGGTTACAAATACAAAATGAGATACGTCTATGCGCATTTTCCAATTAACGTTAACGTTATTGAACAAAACGGTGCTAAATTCGTTGAAATCAGAAACTACTTGGGTGACAAAAAAGTTAGATTGGTTCCAGTCAGAGAAGGTGTTACCGTTGAATTCTCTACCGTTCAAAAAGATGAATTGATCTTGACCGGTAACTCTGTTGAAAACGTTTCTCAAAACGCTGCTGACATCCAACAAATCTGTAAAGCCAGAAACAAGGATATCAGAAAATTTTTGGATGGTATCTATGTCTCCGAAAAAGGTGTTATTGAAGAAGCCGCCTAAATCAATTAAAAGATTACAAAGCACTTTTCCAACATTAATTCATTAAAAAAAACTTTTCATATAACTTATTGTATATAATATAATTTGCTACATCAGTTATTGTTAATTCAATAATAAGTTACTTTTTTTTTAAGTAACAACCTTTTTTTTTTTTTCATTTAGAGCATTCTAAGTGCTAAAAATTAATATACATAGTACATACTTTGTAATAACTTATAAACTGTAAGGTAAATTTATTTTCTGACACCAACCTTAATAGATGAACTTGCAACTAGCTTCAAAAATTCTTTTAATTTCCCACTAGATTGGAATAACAAGTAAATCTTGTTCCCTTCATCAGCAACAACAGAACTTAAGTTCAAAGCTTCATAAGCAAAAGCAGTAATTTGGAGAGCTTCAAATGCGCCCATTAACGATTTGTGCAATTCGATAACCAAATATGGTACGTATAGAGCTCTGATTTGGTATAAAGTATCATTATCTTCAACCAAATCAGACAAAAAGTTTTTGATTAAATCTTGAAAATGAGTGGAAAACTCTCTAAATTGATCGATTAGGGATGGAAGGTTTGATTGATTATTTAGTAAGCTCGAAGAGCCATTCCAATTTTTGTAAAGAGTCAAACCTTCAACCAATTGTCCATACTGCAACAACTCTTTGATTTTTAACTCGTAAGAATATCCTGATTCATCCTTTTCATGCATGTTGATGACTCTATAATGTGTAATCAAATCGTTGATATTGATATCCGTTAATAATTTGGATAGTGCTTCTGTTTTTCCACAAGTCAAAAATCTTCTGCAGACAGCTATTATCATATTCATTGCTTCAGAGTACAAATGTCCATTTATTAACCAATCTATTGAGTTCACCAACTTGGTGTCGTGTATGTCAAGGGAAAGATCAATGCTGGTTTCAAATCCAATTTCTGAATTATAGTACTTTGTAGTTGATTCAAAAACTGATTCAGCCAATTTTCTCAATATATTACTCGTTGGAAGCTGAAATGATGTGCACATTGAAAGTTGTTCTGCTTTAATAGTTTGATCGAAAATTGATGATAAAATAGAAGAGTATGTCAGCAGTAGTTGCTCTTCTTCTAAAAACGAAACATAAACCGGAATTGTTTCGTACAACCCATACATGCTTAAAATCTTGACATATGTTGAAATCAAACTATACTTATCTTCTTCATCAAAGGTCCCTGGCTCAACAATATCACAAACAATAACAACATGTGTCAGTAATCTTAACAAAAATGGTTCTTTTTCAAACAACCCTTCTTCTTTAATGTTGGTAAATGATTCCATTAACATACTGACAGATGACTTAATCACACTAGAAACATTATTCATAATAATAGCTGCCATTAAAACTCTGATTGGATGCTCACTTTGAGAAGGACAAGCTGACGACACAGTGTTTAGAATGGATTGTATGTTGGTCAGAGATTCAGGAATGTCTAGCACAAGCTCGTCCACTGGAATTCTGTTCAAACTTTTCAAATATTCTTCAATGGAAATAGTCCACAATTGATTCAAGTATAATAACATATAGGTATCCCAATTTTCAACGGTGATTTCATCAGCTAGTGATTTCGAAGAAATAGAACCGGATAAATATTTGTAGATTGCTTTTTCATATTTATTCAAAGCTGGGTTTTCACTTAAAGCAAAAATGGCTCTTCTCCAAAGTGCCTTCCTTTCAGTACCAGTTGGACTGGTTGAGTTGTTTGTTGTTTCAATTTGAGAATCTAACAATGGGTCACAAAAGTCATCAAAACCACATAGAAGCATACCTAAAGATAAATTCTCTGTCAATTCACATTCGGACTTGGCTTCATCAATTTTACCACATAAAATTAACTCATAGATATATTTAAAAACTAAAGAGTCAGCTTCAACGTCCTTTTCATCAAGAGCAGTATCGGTACGTAAAGGATAGTCAACATCACAACTAGCCATTCCACCGGAGGTGGATGAATTGATCCACTTTGTACCACTTAAAGTAGCAGGTCTGACAGGTACTGCCAGGTTTTGCTGAATCCAAACCATGATCAACCATATTTCGTATAATTGTTTGTTGTTTTGCAACATGCTCTTCTTGTAAACGATATCAGAATTGTAGCTGTAAATAGTCGTGTCATCTTGTAGCATTTCACCATCTTTGTAAGAAGATCTAAAATTACATAATAGATCAATCAAATGCCATAGTTTTGCTTCTAGATCCCAGTTTTCTGATATTTCTGGTGTCAATACAGTCTTATTAGCTTCTGCAGAAGATAGTTTTCTAAACTTTTGGATGAACTTGTCATTGTGACATGGTTTATTGTTTATCTGTGCAAACTGATAATCTTTCAAAATATTTGAAAAATCAACTAAAAGATCTTTCATTGCAACAATAGATCCCATCCGTAGCTTTTAGTGTATTTCTTTCTTCTTGTTAAGTGTTAGGTATATAAATCTAGAATTTTATCGATGTTTTACATTCTTAACTTTAGACAACATTGTTTTGAAATCATCTGAGTAAAACCTAAAATTTTTTTTAAACTTTAATACCGAATCTCGGACAAATGGTGACAAAATTAAAATTGTTTTATTCGGACACAGATAAATAAATTAAACATCCGAGATTTTATAACCTGTTTGTATGATCAAGACCACTCACGTGCAAAAGAAATCGAAAATTAAATATTAAATTTTTAGCATAGATGATATATTATATACTATATTTTATTTAAATGCAAGTCCATTCAGCGTAGGATGCAAAACCTGCTCCACTGTCATTAGTGACTAGACCTGTCCAAATCCCAACTTCGTTCAGCTTAATCTTCAACTCCCAAGTACCGTATTCTGTTTGAGAGTCGTTCTTTTTGTATTTGTACACTTTTCCTGATGGGGACTGGATAGCAACTATTTTCTTTTTGGAAGAAGTAAAACCATAACTACTGCTTGCAACCAATCCATCAGATGGTTGTAGGATACTTTGAAAGTTGTATTCGTAGTTTTGATAAATGAATTTATTTTCTGGTTTTTTGATATACAAATCAACATCTGATGCAGTAATGGCTGGCAAAATTCTCACAAATTCAAATTCATTATTTTTCTCCGATCCTAGATGTTTTAAAGGAATAATGACAGTCAGTGGGTGAATGTTTACAAAAGTTGACTGTAGGCCCTTTGGTCCTGAATGAATATGAAGATTACCTTCAGATGCTCCTGGAGGTAACACCGCTTTAATAAAAGCAATTCTTCTTTGTTTATACCATTTTATTTGAACTAATGACAGATCTGAACCTTCATAATGATTTGTGTTCACGTCATCAATAACCATGCTAGCAAATATTTCTACATCGTTCCCAACAAACAAAGACATTTCGAAAACCTCTGAGTCTTTTAAAAATCTCAAACTGTTGTCAAACCTGTGAAATTTCAATTCATCTTTGAAAAAATTTGGAAATGTAGTTGGTAGACACATTGGCAAAACATTATCAATTTCAGGAACAATATGCTGATCTTTTGTTCTATAAGGGATATGACTGTGGATAAGCTTTAGAGGCTCACTCAAAAAGTAAAAATCTTCAGGTTTTGTTGCTTGTTTCCCATTAATGTATGCATGGATAGGATTAGAAGTGTTTCCCAAAATCACGTCAACAAATCTCCATTCATCGTTGACAACAAGACTCAACCAACAGTGATTCAATTGAAAGTCTAGGTTATTGGTGTTTGGTGTTTTCAAAAACCCAATCACAAGCTCACATTGAACACCAACCGCATTTGCAAGTTTTTTGAAAATCCATGTCAATTCGTAAGGAGTGCAGTGATTCTTGTGCACTAGCTCATCCAGGTTCATTGGTGGTTTTTTGAAATTGGTGTGACCGTTGTCGTCAGTTAAATTAAACGTGGAAGTGCAGAACACGAAAATAGCTCTTAATCTTTCTAAAGTGTTTCTGAATAGATTGCCAAAATTTGAAATTGCAAACGAATCAATAGACTGAACACCGTTTTTATTTATTCTCTTCAAGGCTTTCATGTCAATGTACTCCATGTCCAAGTCACTGATCAACATATCTATCATTCCAGGCTTGGTCAACGGTTTGCCGTTTCTGTATGTAACTTCGTTGGTGTTGATGCTTTGGATCATGACTGTGTGTGGTTCTAAAACAATGTCTGTGTCTTCTGCAGACTCATCTAAAAATCTTTTCCTTCTTTCGTATTTTTCTTTCCCACTCAAAGTGTTAGCTCTGTTCAGTTGCTTGTTAACCATTGCCCATCCATCAACTTCTACACCTTTCCCGTTTAAAGACAATTGTGAGATATCTGGAAGTTCTGGATAAAATTTAGGGTTTAATGCAGTTGGTGTAAGCGGAGAAGATCCAGCTGAGGAACCCGAGTTGCCCTTGAATTTTTTCTTGAACCAGTTTGAACTACTTGGTTGTGCACTGTTTGGAGAATCTTGTAATAATGATAACAAACTGTTATTAAAGGGACCATTTTCATTCCCATTATTGAAAGAAGTCAATAGTCTTGGTAAGTCTTGCTTTGTTTTAGAGTCGGTGAAAGATTTCGCAAATTTGTGTCTGGCAAAAGACCCTGCGGAAGTTGCACTAAAGTTACTCATAGTCGCAAGACTACCATCGTACGGATCCTCGTCTTCAAACGTGTCTTCTACAAAGTCATTGGAATGATACGAGTTTCTTTTGTTGTTTTGTGAAATGTTTTCTTTAGAGTTGTGATTATGATGATGATTCTTGTCTTGAGAAGACTCCCAGTATTTCGTTTGAGTAAAAGACACAATTGATTTATCAAAAGAGCTAGAAGAACTTGAGTCAAGATCATAATTTGGAGAATTGAATCTCGAGATATTGTAATGAGACTGCGATGAAGGAACAGAAGGCAGTTTTTTACATTTGCTATGATACATTGAGTTTTCTGATGAATCCCCGGAAGCGTTCATACGTTGATGTCTATCTATGGATTTTTTCGCCAAATACGATCCGTTGAACTTGGAATCATCTCCTATTTGTGTATACCTATGAATATTTGGTGATGATTTTGACACGGGGAATATTCTTCCTGCAGGAGGATCTCTATATTTTGGAGAGGAGGAATGTTTCTGGGGTTTAGACACTGGACTAAATGGATTAGGTGATAGTGGACTAGTTTCCATTTTAGAAGAAGAGTACGAAGTAGAAGGACTGGATCTTCCTGATCTCCTCGGACCGTTTGTGCTGGTGTGCTGTGAACGGTGGTTTTCACTGTATTGTTTCTGACTACTCGAAGTTCTCTCTCCTGGTGATCTATAAGATTGTTGTTGTTGTTGTTGTTGTTGTTGGTGTTGTTGCTGTTGTGATTTCCTGTTTACCGATTCAGAAGTTATAGGCTGCGGCTTGTTGATGATTTCCACATAGTTTGCTGGGAAAGACCCTGATTTTTTGTTCCTTATCAGTTTCCCATAGAACCACATACCTTTCAACCTAGAAACTTCAATTATGTCACCTTCTAAGAAACCCAGATCGTTTCTCTGTTCACCTGACCACGAGTATGTTGCTTTGACTGTGAATGGCAGTTCTGGCCATTGTTGGTCCAAACTGGGTAGACTTGTTGTAGACGCCATCTCTATAAAGTGTGTGTGTGTGTGTGTGTGTCGTTATTAATGCAATGATCAGAGTTTTCGTATCTCCCTATTTCTCTTTCTATAATGATTTGATAATTCTGACCCTTTTGTTTTAATATACAAATGTTTCAAGTCAATCGAGGTGAGACTCTCTGTTTAGAAGAGCATTCTGTTTTGAGGATACATAAACCTCAAGAAACTTTTCGCCAAAACACATAAAATAAAACCCCTCGAAGTTTATATTAGAAACAAATCAGAAATACACAATCTCCAACAATCGATCGTGTCAAGATGGTTTCAATCAGTAATCAATTAATGAGCCAAGTGATAATTATATCTTTCTTGATTTATGTTTGCACTTGGATCAAGTTCAGATAGATGTTCATCTACGCTTCTGGTGAAAAAAAAAAAAAAAACAAACAAAAACACATACATAACTCTACCAATATAACACCTCGTAGACAAGTTGGTTATGTTACAAAACAAAAGTAGATTGAAACTTTAAAAAAATAAAAAATTTGACAAGAAACCCATGTTTTAAATATAGAACAATTAATTTGTTCTATGCGAGAGAATACAGTGAAAAAAACAGTTTATATACTGGGTAACTTTTTTTCAGTGGAAAAACCCAGCGATTTTTTTTTTGTCCCTTTCACACACACACTATCGGAGGAAAGAAACAGACATGTGATGAACTGTTTAATGTTGCAGGTAAGGTGATGATGAATGCTGGGTTGTTTAAGTGATGTAAGAACAAATACACGTCAGTGTAAGTAATGCCAACTGGGTCAGTACACTTTCTTGGATTGTATACAATTTAGAGACCAGAGTTGACAAGATGAAACACGTTACTCCCAAGGGTCTGTGTGTTGAGGTCACGTTTCACCCTGTATCCCTACTTTCTTGATAGTCTGTCAGACACATGTTAGTGTGATGTCTCTAAAATTTAAGAGTATGATTGATTATTATTAAAATATATATATATAAATTTAACTATGATAGATGGTCATAAATAGAGTAAAAACAGGAATGGTTTAAAGTTAGTCTTCTCTGAAGACGCTTGAAGAGAATTCTCTTGATTTTTGGATCAACAAGGCGTCGGCCATGACCAAGGCAGCCATGGCCTCGACAATAGGAATGGCTCTAGGAACAACACACGGGTCGTGTCTACCCTTGGCAGCCAAGGTCCCGTCCTTCCCGTCGTAGGTGGCGGTTTCTTGTTCCTGGCAGATGGTGGCGGCGGACTTGAACGGGACGGAGAAGTAGATGTTTTCCCCGTTGGAGATCCCACCCTGGATCCCCCCAGAGTTGTTGGTCTTGGTTCTCAACTTGCCTGTTTCCTCGTCCATGTAGAACGGGTCGTTGTGCTTGGACCCCGGGATGCTGACCCCTTGGAACCCGGACCCGATGTCGAACCCCTTAGAGGCTGGGATCGACAACATGGCGTGGGCCAATAGGGCTTCCAGTTTGTCGAAACACGGCTCACCCAACCCGGTTGGGATGTTTCTGATGACACAGGTGACGACCCCACCGATGGAGTCGTGCTCGCCCCTGTACTTGTCGATGACGCTGACCATCTCGCCGGCCAGCTTGGCGTCCGGACACCTGATCGGCCCGCAGGCGTCGACTTTCTCCCTGGTGATGGTGTTCAAGATGTGCTGGAAGTTAGGGTCCAATGGGTTTCTGTCCATGGAGACATCGCCAACCTGACTGGTGAAGGCGACAATCTCCATGTTGCTGTACTTCTTCAACAATTTCTCGGCAATACCACTGGCAGCGACTCTCCCAATGGTCTCTCTGGCACTGGATCTACCACCCCCGGACGAGGCCTTGACCTGGTATTTCTCCAAGTACGTGTAGTCGGCGTGGGACGGTCTTGGGTAGTTGTCCATGTCTGAGTAGTCGTGGGGTCTCTGGTCCTCGTTCTTGACAATCATGCAGATCGGAGTCCCCAAAGTAGTGCCGAACTCAGTCCCACTTTGGATTTCGACTCTGTCCTTTTCGTTTCTTGGAGTGGTCAACTTGGACTGCCCAGGTCTTCTTCTGGTCAATTGAGGCTGGATGTCGGCCTCGGTCAACGGCATGTTTGGAGGAACACCATCGACAATGCACCCGACAGATTTACAGTGACTTTCACCATAAGTGGTGACTTTGAAAATTCTTCCGAAAGTAGACATTCTAGGTTGATTTTGATGTTTTTGAGTTGTCTTTGATCTTCTTGTTTTCATACTAGTACTACTTATACTACAGTAGGAGATAAACAGTAATTAACTATAAGTATATATATATATATAAATATAAATGACATACCTAGTAGTAAAAATATCATCTAAAATTCATTGAACCATGTCGAAATATATATACATATCATTCAATCATATACCCTCAATATGACTAATCCATGTATTGATGAAAAAATGTTTTGTCAATGAAAAAAAATTGATTTTTTTTTTTTTTTTCATTTTAATCGTTCATCTTTTGATCGTTAATCTTTTTTGTTGAGTTTTTACAGGGATTTCTTTTGCTCTACGATGAGTTCTATCCACATTAAGGATTATGAATATTCTGTTAGTAGTTTTGTTCAGTAAAGAAGAAGAAGAAGAAGAAGAAGAAGAAGAAGAAGAAGAAGAAGAAGAAGAAAGGTGGGGGTAACAATGTTTAAACCTACTGGTCATGTGAATATAAGGGTAGTTTTTGTTGCACGTGATGACAACACAACGTCACATATACAACTTTGTTTTGCCAACTTCCCAAGAAAAATCTCTATATTCATCTAAGATAGGGAGGTATTGTTAACGGGAGTGATTACAGGTTATTTATATACTATTTATTTCAAAACTACTATGTCAGAAACATATCAAGTGATACACATATAATTGAGTTTCATTTCCATCAAGAATTAGTACATCATAATCTACGTCACACATCACACCATGCCCTCTATATTCCTATTGTCTTTTGTCTTCTATTCTTTCCGTTGGACAAAAATAACCAAGTTACGGTATCATAGCTTTTTCTTGATAGCATGATGAACATGTAAGTGAGATGTCAAAACCAGTCAATTTTGAAATATCTAGGGGTATGTGATTAGCAACTACATTAGTATAACATAATCTACTCTCACATGAAACTCCTCATAGAGATCAGTAGTATAGACGTACAAGTTCAAATCAACTGTTGTCAAATAAAGACAATTTCTTTTTGAAGGTCAATTCCCTCTCTTTCTTACTCTCTCTGTCTAAGTTGTTAAACAAATTAAAAAAAAAAAACACGACACACGACACACGACACACGACATACACAATAATAATTGAAAATTGGGGTTTTCTTGTAATGTTTCTACGGATTTAAACCTTTTTTTCTCTTTTGTTTTTAAAAAAAAAAAAATAAAAAAAATCTCGAAATTTTTTTTTCAATTTTCAATTTTCAATTTTGAGCTCAGAAACTTTGAAGAACTTTTTGCAAAAAAACATAAAAAAAACATCATTCAACATTTTTATTATGAAAAAACAGAGCGTGTTGTTAAAGAGAGTTAAAGAAGTTATGAAAAAAAAAAAAAAAAGAAAGAAAAAAAACACACACACACACACACACACAGATAATAAATCAACAAGCAAGCAACAGAAAGTTGACTTTTTTTTTTTTTTAATTACTTTTGCTTTCTCTGTCTTGATAGATTATTACAAGTTAAATTGTGGTTTGTTTTAAAATTTTTTTTTCCTTCTTTTTATATTTCTAATTAATAACTCTTAAGGTCAAGTAACAATACAAACACACATGTTGACTGATCAATCAAGAGTGTTGACGAAGGGGGAGGGAAGTTTAGTGTCAACATTAGTTAGGAAGTTGCATGTAAGATGACATTTTAATTTCAGGTGTAGAATTTTTTTTTTCTGTTTTTAATGTTCTTGTAGTATAGTAATCAATTTGTATGTGCTTGGTAGTAAGTAGTAATTGTAAGCTAAGAGTTAGTTTTCAAATTTTTGTTCTTTTTCATTGGTCAGGTGAATATAAATAAGACCCACCTATGAATCACAAAAGACGAGGTAGAAGAATACAAGATATCAACAACAAGACCAACACCAATAAAATCACAAAAGACAATCAGATATGTCATTGAAAGATATGTTGAATCAAGATCCTATTGATAATCTAGATTCAGTAAACGCAGTAGACTCAATAAATTCAGTAGACGCAGTTGTGAAAAATCACACCAGTAAACCTACAAGTACAAAAAAACAACCAATCATCAAAGAAGTTGAACTTTATAGTGACAAAGATGTATTACTACCACCAAATGGGAAAAAGCATTTCAAGAATATTAATGATTTTAAAAAACATTTGAAAGTTTTACAAAAAATAGATTCTAATGAACATATTTTACAAGATTGGAATTTCTTAAGTTTACAAGAATTAGAATTGATTACTATTTGGAACAATCAAATAAAGGAGATTTTAGAAGAAGATTCTGAAAATAGTACCAGTAGTAGTAGATCTACTACCATAAACAGAGGGTTGTCTAATCTAATAGAAAACATGGATCAAGTCAATAATGAATGGAAGTTATATAAAGAGTATACAGACAAGAAAGATGTTTTGATTGATGAAAAATCAAATGAATTGATTTCTAAATATATGCCAGGTGTTGATAAAAAATTAAAAGAATTGGAAAAACAAAAGGAAAAGGAATTGGAAAGAGAAAGAAAATTAAAAAGAGATTTGGATTTGGAGATGGAGATGGAGATGGATATGGATTCAGAGGTGGATTTAGATTTGAATTCAGATGCAGAAAATACAATTTCATCACCAAAGTCTTCTTCTCTTTCTTCTCCGAATAAGGAAAACAAACTTACTGTGGAATCTTTATCATCCTATTTTCAACCATCATCGTCATCAAAGAAAAATGGCTCAAAGTCAAATAAATCAGGACAGAATAATCAACATAATTCTAAAGAGATACTGATCAAACCTAAAAAGAGAAAGTTGAACGGTGCTGGTTCAGGTATCAAAGTGCGTGGTGCTGAAAATAACACGACTTCTCTTTCTTCCAAGCTTAAAGATAATATAAATAAAAGATTGAGAGAGCGTAATAGACCGGGTTCTAATGCTAGTATTAATAGTAATAATCAGAAGACTAGAAGTGGTAGAAGTAGAAAAATTGCAAAGAAGACATATGACGATAGTTTATTAGATGAGGAAGAAGAAATTGGAGAAGTAGGCGTTGATGAGGATATGGACGACATGGAAGATAGCATACTTGGAAATGGTGAAGATGAACTAGAGGAAGATAAGGACGAAGATGATTCAGAGAAGGAGGAGGAGGAGGAGGAGGAGGAGGAGGAAGGTGAAGATGAAGATGAAGACAAAGAGGAGGACTCTGATGACAGTGAAGAAGACGACGAGGAAGACGGTGAATCAGCTCATCCAGGAAGAAAAAGAAGTGGTGGAAGACCTGTGGTGACTCTTGAAGAGAAAACTAGAATGTCTATCATGAGAATGGTGCATAAATCAAAGAAGAAGGTGGGTGAAGAAAGAAAAAGAAGGTTTACGCAATGTGTTGTTTCTGATTTCGATGAAAAGGAAAAGAAAGTGGAAATTAAGATTACATTGAAACAGCACCACGTGAAAGTTTATAGAAGACATATTAGAGAAAAGGAACAAGCAAAGAAAAGAGAAGAGAAACAACGTCTGGCTGCTGAATTGAAAGCTGCTCAACAGGCAAAACTATTATCTTCTAAAAAGCAAAACAAGGGGAAATCTGCAAACGATGGTGATGAAAACAATTCAACAAACATTACAGGAGCAACATCATCAACAGGTCGTGGTTCTAACCGTAATCGTGTCAACAAGGATGACGATGCTGAAGATGATGAAGACGAAGAGGAAGAAGAGGACGACGAAGAAGGTGGTGAAAAAGATGAAAACGGCCAACTTATTGAAAAGGCTAAAATACCATTGGACACTACAAACAATCATTTTGAAAATGAAAATCTACCAAGATATGGCTTGAAGATGACTGCTAGAGAAGCAAGAGCCATCCAAAGACATTACGACAATACGTATTTTGCTATCTGGAAAGACTTGGCAAGAAAAGATTCCAACAAGTACTCGAAAACTTTGCAACAAATGCAACAAACAAGAAATCAAAACACCAGAAAAACAGCTTCTTTGGTCGCAAGAGAAGCTAGAAAATGGCAATCTAAAAACTTGAAACAAATGAGAGATATCCAAGTCAGGGCTAGAAGAGGTATTAGAGAAATGTCTCAATACTGGAAGAGAAATGAAAGAGACGAAAAGGAATTGAAGAAAAAAAGAGAAAAGGAAATGTTGGAAAATGCAAAGAGAGAAGAAGAAGAAAAGGAAAAACAAAGACAAGCAAAACAATTGGAGTTCTTGTTAACTAAATCTGAAATGGTTTCCCACTTTATTGCAAAAAAAGTTAAAACCAGCCAGCATGAAAAGGCACACAACAGTGCCACGAATCTGGATGCTTTGAACGACGAAGACGACAATGATGGCAGACCAAACATCGAGTTGGACTTGTCTGGGGATGTCAAAGAACAAACACAGTTGCATGAGATTGATTTTGAAAATGAAAACCAAGAGTCTTTAGACAAGAGAGCTTTGGAAAACGCCTCAAACGCTTTGAAAAAACAACAAAGATCGGTCCAATCCTACGACTACAACGAAGACGCCCAAGATGAATTGAATTTCCAAAACCCTTCCACGCTTGGAGACTCTACGTTGGAACAACCTCAAATGTTGGCTTGTACTTTGAAAGAGTATCAATTGAACGGGTTGCGTTGGTTGAATTCTATCTATTCTATGGGTATGAACGGTATCTTGGCAGATGAAATGGGTTTGGGTAAAACTGTGCAAAGTATCTCTATGCTTACGAATTTAGCTGAAAACCATAATATTTGGGGTCCATTTTTGGTCGTTACTCCTGCTTCCACTTTACATAATTGGGTTCAAGAAATCTCCAAGTTTGTTCCGGATTTTAAAATCTTACCATACTGGGGGAACGGTAATGACAGAAAAATCTTGAGAAGATTCTGGGACAGAAAACACTTGAGATACGACAAGGACTCTCCGTTCCATGTCATGATTACTTCATACCAAATGGTTGTTTCAGATGCAGCATACTTGCAAAAAATGAAATGGCAGTATATGATTTTGGATGAAGCTCAAGCCATCAAATCTGCTCAATCTTTAAGATGGAAAAATTTGTTGAGTTTCCACTGTAGAAATAGATTGTTGTTGACCGGTACTCCTATCCAGAATAACATGGAAGAGTTGTGGGCCCTATTGCATTTCATTATGCCTGACTACTTTAACAGTATTGACGATTTCAATGCCTGGTTCAACAAGGATTCCAAAGATGGGAGTATCAACGGTATGAACACTGATCATTTGAACAGGTTGCACGATATTTTGAAGCCGTTCATGTTGAGAAGAATCAAAAAGAATGTCCAATCGGAATTGGGTGACAAGATTGAAATTGATGTCATGTGTGATCTAACTCAAAGACAATCGAAACTATACAGATCTTTGAAATCACAAATGAGCAGAAACTACGACGATATTGAAAAAGCAGCCATCGGTGCCGCAACCTCAGCCACTTCTTCGTCTGACAGCGGCTCCTCAGGAGACAGCAAATTGATCAACGCAGTGATGGAATTTAGAAAAGTTTGTAACCACCCTTACTTGTTTGAAAGAGCAGACGTCAATTCTCCACTTTTGTTCGGGACTTTTGGTAACATGACCTCCTTGATTTCTGAAAAAGATGATTTGGAATTGAGCTATTCTTCTAAAAATAGAATTTCATTCGATGTTCCTAAATTGATTTATGATGACTTGATTTTACCAAACTTTGAGTCCAACCACGTTGATATTAAAAACCACATTTTGAACGAAAAATTGAACGTCTTGAACGCAAACTCTGATAACATTAAAAATCTTTTGTTTTTATGTGTGTTAAGTGGGGTCAAGAATCCAAACGAATTGAAAAAATTGAGCAAGTTACAACTACTAGAAAGAACAATAAAACTACTAGATAATCCATCTGAAGTTAACTCCAGATTGGAACTGTTGTTAGACCAAGACAACAGATCGTTGTCTAAAACGAACTTGTTGATTCCTCAAAAATTTGAAACTTTGAATACTTTGAAATCAGCACTAAGTAGCACTGTTTTATCTGATTTATTGAGTGTTCGTGAAAATTTTTACAACGATCATTACTTGAAAAATTTGAAACCGGCATTTAGCGCGGTGGTTACCGCTCCTCCAATCGTTCCAAATGTTTATGGTAGAAACTCGATCCAAAATAGTTTGGGCAATACCTTGTTCAACAAAGACATCACACAAGCATTCTCCGACATTCCTTCCAACATCCAAAAGAATTTAATTGTGGAGAAAAAAGTCAGCATCGAAGAACTCCCAAGATCGGAATTATGGCCAGAACCATTAAACAAAAACTTTTCCACAAGACACATTTCCATGCCTTCAATGGATAGATTCATCACCGATTCTGCTAAATTGAAGCAATTAGATCAGCTATTGGTGAAATTGAAAGAAGAAGACCACAGAGTCTTGGTCTACTTCCAAATGACCAAAATGATGGATTTGATGGAAGACTATTTAACGTACAGACAATACAAACACATCAGGTTAGATGGTTCCTCTAAGTTGGAAGACAGAAGAGATTTAGTTCACGACTGGCAAACGAAACCAGAAATTTTCATTTTCCTTTTGTCTACCAGGGCCGGTGGTTTAGGTATCAACTTGACTGCAGCCGACACCGTCATCTTCTACGACTCCGATTGGAATCCTACAATTGATTCCCAAGCCATGGACAGAGCACACAGATTGGGTCAAAAGAAACAAGTCACAGTTTACAGATTGGTCTGTCGTGACACTATTGAAGAGAGAATGAGAGACACTGCTATCAAGAAAGAAAAAGTCCAAAAGGTTGTGATGGAGGGTAAAAAGAAACAAAAGCAATTACCTGAGCCTGAATTGGAAAATTCAAACGATGAGAAAATCTCCGAAGAGCAATCAGTCGAACAAGAATCATCCTTGTCTTGAAATTCATAGATATAATACGTAAATACATATATAGAGATTAATTAAATGATAGATCTTTTTAATAAATTCAAGTATTTTTCGTAAAAAGATTCAAACCCTTCAAATGGTGAGGTTTGGGTCTTGCTGTAATTGTAAAGTACAATGGCAAACGTGCT
Organism: Hanseniaspora occidentalis var. citrica; assembly: GCA_030573535.1. Classification (NCBI taxonomy): domain Eukaryota; kingdom Fungi; phylum Ascomycota; class Saccharomycetes; order Saccharomycodales; family Saccharomycodaceae; genus Hanseniaspora; species Hanseniaspora occidentalis. The sequence goes on from JAJMDI010000158.1 coordinate 38,627, forward strand.
TTTCCCTAAGAAGGACATACGAGCCAGCTTTTCTGCAGGAGTAGTGGCTACCGGCTCTTTTTCAGCAGCCTTTGGAGCATCGTCCATAAGAACATCGTCTATATTCTCAACACTGTCTTCACCGAATAGCATATTAAAATCATCGTCTTTGGTCACGTTCTGATCAGTCGCCTTTTCTTCGTTCAAATTTTCCTGCTTGATTTCTGTGTTTTCATTTTCCATAGTCAGTTCTTTGTCTTGGGATGGTGTATTTAATGTTTGTAAGTCCATTGGGCTTTCTAAAAACTGCAACACTTGTTGTTTCTCATTATCGTCTGAAAAGTCCAATAATATAATAAAATAGACCAAATACTCCATAGTAACATCGATATCACCTTGAATGTCATCACTTTTCTTAAAAGCATTACCAATGGTAGGTATACCGTGCCTTTTGACTTTAGAAGTCAAAGTTTTGTGAATGTCAATGAAAAAATCGCCTGGGGAAATTATTGACACAACCTTTTGCAAATAGTCATAGTTGTAAAACGTACTGCTGTGTAAGTTCCAAAAACTCTTGGATTGGTTATTCATGATCCTATTAATTGTCGCATCAATTGTTACTTTAAAATCAAAAAAGACTTGTGTACGGTTGTTTTGATTACCGCTTCTTGGTGACATTTCCAAACTTTCGCCCGTGTCACTAGTAAACAATTCTGGATTCAAATCATATATATTCGATCCTTCACAAATTTTTTCCAATTTAGAAATCAGAAATTCTAATTTGGATGCAGCTTCATTATTAACCGTTTCTCCATGCGAATTTGTTTTTCTAAATGTTCTTAATGTAAACAAAAGTCTTGGTCCCGTGATGCTATACAGTATGTGTTGTAAAACTTTTGACTCCGCGCTCAATAAGCCCGATTCATTAAACAATGGAGTTAATAAGTTTAAGAAGGTACTCAACAGATGTTCGTTTTCTAAAACACCACAATCTTTAAAAGTTTTCAACATCGAGTTCAAATTAAAAACAATTTTAACCAAACCAATCATCAAAAAAGGCTGAGAAAAGTATTCAAAAGAAGCAACGGCTGAACCATTAAAATTTTTCAATATTTCAAGATTTGAAAAATTATTTGGCGTTTGTGTTTTGTAACTAGAAATCAAGTTTTGGAAAACCATCATGGTTTGCTCAAAAATAAAGGGAATCAAGTAAGCCAAATCTTTAATATTTGAATTTTTGATCAACTCATCTGAAATAGAATTATCAACTAGTAAGTTGTTACTCCAGTCTTGAAGTAATTTTGCTGCTTTATATGGCTCTTTAGTGATAGGTAGTTGGTAATGTTTGACTGGAAACATGTATTGATTTAGATATTGTAATAAAAATGATTTTTCCAAGTTTTTCATTCCAGAAGTCTTTGTGATAATACTAACAATGTCCACATGATATTGGTCTTGAATGTAAATCAAAAATATTAAAACAAAATTGAAATAAATGTAGTCATTAAAACACTCCACGTCTGAATCTAGTGAGTTGTCACCGTCGGTTGAAAATACCTGGTCTTTGTTTTCGTCCCAAACTTCATCAATAAATTTAACAAGTGGCAAAATAAAGTTTGTTGGTCTAGTTAATGTAAAAATTGCAGGTAAAGAGTTCCCTAAGTTCAACGTTAGTAATGCACAAATTTTAGATAATAACTTATAATTGAACTGCTGGACTGAAGCTTCAGTTAATTCAACCAACGTTTCAGCAATGACCAATTGGGATGTTGGTGCAATATTTTCAAAGTTTTTGAACAGATACAAAATTCCGTTGTAATCATTTTTGTCAGAGATAACATTGTCATGCACAAATAATGATTCAAAATCAAAATCATTTAAACTATCTTTGATGTATCCCTTCAAGTCATGAATAGTTTCCAAGTTGTTTTGTTTATTCAGAACCATTACCAAGTCATTATCCAATAATGAAGAGACATCAATCATGTCATCATCTGTAACGGAAAACTCATTGATAACTGCTGGTTGCTGTAATTTCATCATGCACAAATTTTTCAAAAAATCGTGTCTGATATCCATTTCAGGCTGCGATGGAGAATTAAAATTGTCAAACAAATCATCATTTTCGCTGTTTTTAGAGTCTGTTTGATTATTTGTATAGTAAGATCTGAAAACTTTTACAATTTTGTCATCCAAGTCTTTCAATGCCTTGATTGCTAAGTAAGATTTGTTAGGACCACAATATTTTTCAATGATAAGTGGGATTCGTTTTGTAATGAAAATATACCACTTTTTCTCTAATAATGTAAAATTGGAATTTGCAGCTTGATGATAAACCTTGTTGTTCAAAAATTGTGCAAAACAAGTAAATGAGGTGTTTATGAAATCGACAATAGCAATGTCTAGACTAGGAATTGAGTTTTGTGGGTTTATGGTCATGTCGATACCTTGATATTTTGGTAAAAAATCAATTTCATCTGTTGTCCAATTATGTATTTTATTGTTTAACCACATATTTTTATAGTATCTGACAAGTTTAATGTCGTAAAATTTTTGATTTGTTGATGATTGTGGGTTGGATGGCTGGGTTGTGGTATTTGTGATTGGTGGCAATGTTGATGGCAATGGAGAGGTTATTGAAGGTGTTTCCACAGGCAAAGATACAGCTGGCGGAGATACTGAGCTTTCCAATTTTTTGTTTAAATTTGAACTAGCTTCCAATTTTTTCGAGTCTGTAACGCTTGAATCTACAAACTCTACCTTTGATTCAACTAAAGTTTTCAAATTTCTCGATAAAAGTCTTGAGATAGGATCTAATCGTTCAAAAAATAAGGAAAATCCATCGCGCAATCCGTTATTTGAAATTTGCATTTTTTTGGCCCCAATGTCGTACTTTGATAATATACTATACAAAAATTTTCCCAATGACACAATCAATTGTTTTGATTTCAAAAAAGGCACGCTTACTAGCAAATTGGGTAAAATGCTTTTTGGAATGTCGTTTATCAAAAAATCATTTATGATTAATTGGTCAGTGACGGTGTTGAAATAATGAGTGGATTTTGTGAAAAAGTAAATGATTGCTTCTTCATTATCTGGGGATAACTGATATATTTTTTCTGTAATGTTTTGAACAAAAGACGAGTTATAGTCCATAAAACACACCTGGATCAAATAATCAACTACTGTAATGAAACGTTCAGGTTTCACAATTGGAGATCTCAAGTTTTTGATGAAACAGTCAGAAAGAATAGAATATATTCTTTTCTTTTGTTCCTCATCAATCGGCGGTGTTTCTGAATCAGCAGACAATTCTGGCAATGCCTGGGCTTCTATCCCACCAATCAATTCGTTAGTGGCATTAGTTTTTTGTGCTTCTGTATCTGTTTTCAAAGCATTCCCAAATTTTTCATTAAAAAATTCATTGTAAAACGTGAAGTACTGTTTTGGTGAGCATTTATTCTCAACACAATTCACAATCAAATTATGAAATTCATCAAATATTTCCCCTGAACTCATCTAGATGGGTAGAATTGAAAGTTCTAGATTATTGTGTGGATCTGTTTGTTTGTTATTTTCTTGTTAAGTATTCGTTTATATACTAAGGATTTTCAATCGCTTTTACAGATTCATTTGTTTTTATTTCCAATTTTTGTTTTTTTTTTACTCTTTGCCTTTCTGAATAATTTTTTGACGGGACCACACAGTAATTTTTCGGGAGGGTAACACAAGATGTATAATCAAGATATGACCAAGATAAAATTACAATATAAGGAACTAATACAAGGAATTTATTTGATTGATATTCATATTAGTATTTTACTTACGTATATAATCAGCAAATGGTCAAAATACGTTTCATTGCTCAGTATCTTCATTCCCAGATGTCAACTGTTTTTGCCATTCTGGGATTTCGATTTTTTTATTCAGTTTTGAGTCAGTGCTATTGCCTTGCAGCCAAGCTGGAACATCTGTAGAAGTGTTTAGCGATGGAGTTGTTGCCTTTGGAGTCAAATTCATCTTACTCAAAATGTCTGATGCAGATGGAACATTTGATATACTAACATTTTTATTGTCTTCATGTGGAATGGACATAGAGCTGTTGTTTTTGTTTGGTGATGATTGGTTTATGTTATGTGCGTTAGAAGGGGTTTGATCTTTTGGTTTAGTCATTAGAAGTTTTAGTGATTTGACTTCCCTGTTTATGTTTTCTAGTTCATGACTCTTGGTACTGTTTAGAACAAATTTCTCGACTGTGTTTTGTAAGTTAAGGAGTTCAGCTTTCATTAATCTGAACTCGTTGTCCATTTTATTTTTGGAAGATTCTGTTTCTGCTAGAGTGGTTGTCAACTCTTTTAGTGTTTCCTCTAGTTTTGCAATTTTCTCTTCTTCTTTCAGTTTCAACTCTTTTTCTTGTTCCTCTAAACGTTCCAAAACCTGGTCTAATTTGTCAAATCTTGAATCAATTTCCAACTTATCTGCATCTAACTGAGACTGTTCTTTAGGTAAAATCCTTGGAATAATATAGTTTCTCGTTAAAGAATAACAGCCATATAGTACACCCGCAGTAGATGTTGCCATGATCAAATAATCTTTCCAGTCTCTACGAGGTAATGGTGGAGGAACAACATAGTATTCGTATCTAGGTTGTTCAAATTGGGTAGATGTTGTACTGGTGTGTGACATATTTTCCTGATTTACATGTTTTTCACTTGCAATTAAAGCTTTTTCTATTTGTTCATCGTTTAATCCTTTTTTCTTTAAAAAAAGCTTTTTTTGGTCTAATGGTTTGTCTTTTAAACTTTCGTCTCTTAAAAATTCAACTGCTGATTGAAATAAATCATCCGACATGTTTAAAAGCTAATTATTTCTCTGTTGATGTTTTTTTGTTTTTTTATTATAATTGTCTGAGTAATACAACCAAAATGTTGATCAACTTTATAATTATACCCTAAACCCTGTAACTACTTCGACATCAACCTTTTTTTGGTAATATCTTTTCTTAATCTCTTGTCTTTGTCGTGTCGTTTTGTGAGTTTTTTTTTTCCGTCGGAAAAAAATTTATTAACAAATCATGTGACTGTGTATTGGTCATGGTTGTTATCAATTAAAACGTCAGACGTTTTTAAATAAAAAAGACTCATCAACATGATCTAACATTGTGTAAAATGCTCCATTGAATTTATATAGATGGTGATACAAGTAAATTCTTGATTAAGACTTGTACTATCTTGCTATGAAAAACAACAGAAATACGACCAAACACACATTAAAAATATATATATATATGTCTAGCAATCTTGAGATCTCAGATTTACTACAAAAAAACAAAGTAGTTGTGGTGACACTGGATTCATCGAAATATTTGAAACTGTTGGAGAATGATAGTTTCATTTTTGAAGAATGCTTGAGATTATTACCCTTGGAAAACAAAGTAAGACAGAAAAAGTTTTTAAATGATCAACTCACTACTTTAGGGAATAGTTTACTGCAGTTGTGGGGGTGCAGATTAGCAATGAGTGTACATGATTGTTCAAACCCCGAACTCATAAACCACCAAAATATAAAATTTTCCAGAGGTGAATTTGGGAAACCTTACATAACAGACTATCATCCTGATATCACATTCAGTATGACTAATGGAAATATGGTATCGTCGATGGTTATAACATGTGGTCTTTCCACTGATGTAGGTATTGATTTAGCAAGCATTGAAGATTACACAGATAATCAGTACGAACTATTTCAAGATATACTTACTAGTAAAGAGATGGAGTGTTTACAAGAGCAATCATCTCTTTCAGACTACCAAAAGAGGAAATTTTTTGCAAGAGTGTGGTCAATAAAGGAAAGCTATACGAAATACACAGGCACAGGACTGAATTGTGATTTGTCAAAAATAACAGTTGACGATATCGATCCCTTGGAAAAAACAATGAAAAGAAGATCTTCAATAGAAAACAATTTGGAAATTGAGTTTGTGTCAGAGTGGATAGATGAAAAAACCGTTCTGACTGTATGTCACCCTAGTCAGGCTCTTGCAGAGAATTCTGATATTTTATTTTTGAATTTAGATTTGCTGGATTTATCAAAGAGTTTGGGTGCTTGTATTTGAGAAACTTTTAGTCGTCTGTGTACACTGTATTGTTTGTCATATACAAAAAAAAACTAATTTTATGGGTTGCTAATAGTTACCTCAAGTATATGAAATTCATATAGCGTATGCAGTGCAAAATAAAATACTCAAATTATTGTCTAAACCTTGAAAAAGTAAGTTGAATTTACTACTTCGTGGCGTCAGTTTAATGGAATATTGTACTCAAGTTACTTTGTTTAAATTCCATAGGTGGTGCTTAATAATGGGACAGGGGGAAAAAGGCATTTATCAAAAACTTAAAGTTTATGCAGGCGGGCAAAGAAAATAAAAAAAAAGAGCAATAATGTTTGACTGTCAAAAACTAGCCATATTGGAACTGTACCATTTGGGAGCGATGTTCTACTAAACGTTTGTATTTTAAAGCTATATTCTTTGTACAATTGTTCTTTTAGATAAATTTTTTAAAATTTAATTCAATACATTTATAAGAAACTTTAATATATTTATGCCAATTATATACTCATCAATTATAAAAGGATCTCAAAAGTCAAACACACGCATCTGGAAAAATCAGTCAAAAAATCATACAGCCCTATTCACTGTCGAAAAAACAATAAAATATAATATTCAAGATGTCACAAACAAGTGGTAAAACGACACCACATCTAGTAGGCGGGTTTGTTGGAGGAATGTCTTCTGCATTGATATTGCAACCTTTTGATTTACTTAAAACCAGACTACAACAAGAAAAAAGTTCGAGTATACAAAAATGCTTGAAAGCGATTAATCACCCATTGGAACTATGGAGAGGCTCTCTTCCATCATGTTTAAGAACCTCTGTTGGAAGTGCATTATATCTTAGCTTTCTAAACATTGTCAGAACCGAAATGGCAAAAGGTAAAAGAAATGGAAATTTTGAGAACAATCTAGCAGGGAATGCAAGTAGTAGTTTGCCCACATTGTCGGCAAAGGAAAACTTGATCAGTGGGTCCGTGACTCGTGCCGCAGTGGGATACATTACCATGCCTATTACTGTGGTCAAAATTAGGTTTGAATCGACTTTTTATAAATATTTCACATTGAAAGAAGCTATCTTGGACATATACAAGCACAACGGTCTTTCAGGATTTTTCAAAGGTTTTGGTCCAACAGTAGCAAGAGACGCTCCTTATGCTGGTATATATGTTTTATTTTACGAAAAAAATAAAAGTTTGCTACCCAAATACGTATTGCCAGCTAGTTTGATGAGTATCGATGAAAATACTGGAAAATACATCACATCCACAGCAACCCTAATCAACACACTATCTGCATTGACTTCAGCAGTGCTCGCCACCACGATAACAGCCCCATTTGATACAATTAAAACAAGAATTCAACTGAAACCAGATATAAATAAAAATTCACTGGTTGCGTTACAAAACATCTTGCAAAAAGAAAGCTTTTTCAATTTATTTGACGGGTTATCACTTCGCTTAATAAGAAAATCACTGAGTGCATGTATTGCCTGGGGGATATACGAAGAATTAGTGAAAAAGTTTTTGAACTGATTGTTCTTAAATGCTCTTTTTTATAAATTTATAAGAACTGCTGTATATAGAAATGATTTTTTTGCCATGTGTGCACTCACATAGAAAGCTATTGTAACCTATAATTGGTCAACTAGTTTTGAAATACTCGTAGGTAGACTCAAATAGCCGTCAAATTTATCACTGATAACCCCCAACGCAGCCAATCCTAAGAATGAATGATATATGTCACTGTCATCCTCATTGGTTTTAGAGAACCCACCAACAATTGTGTTTTGAGTTTTCTCTAAAAGATAGTCTTTAATTTTTGGAATATCATATAAGTTTATATTTCCATCTGCAAAATAATGCATTGAATTCAAACACCAAAAGGCATAACAGGTATCGGCAAACTTGTTTTCTCTACCCTGGATACCACCCTCGTCCTCTAGATCAAAATTAGGATGATCGACTTCAAAAATATGGCTCACCTGTCTGTGTACCAACCAATCCACGGTCAGTGATTTATGAGGGCATTCTAGTGCTAATAATTTATATATAGAAGCAACACAACTAGTATACCCGGCGTGTGGTTCCTGGCTTTTAGAAAAGCCTCCATAACTAGGACAGTAACAGTAAACTTTAATGAAATTCAGTAGTTTGTCAACATCAATAATTTTAGCATATTCGTCAATGGTCCTGCACCCTAATATATAAAGAATAGAAACCGCCATATAAGAATACCTTATATCGACAGGGTCAATATGTTCTAGGTCAATATATGATCTGAACCCCCCGTATTCTTTGTCCTGACAGCTAGAAACTACATTGAATAATTTTTTCTTGTCGAATGATCTCAATGACTCCAAGTCTTCTAACAACAGAGTACATAACAGTCCGAATAACGTATTTTGCAACGAAAAATTCTGGCTATTTTGATCATCCATATATTTAGAAGGAATGAAACCTGCAAAATATCCCTCTTCGTGGTACATCGACCTTATCGTGTTTCTAGCTGTGGGATACTTTGCATGTAGGCTTCCAATACCAAGCAAACTTTGCCCACATAGTGAGTAATATATCACAATTAATTTATTGACGTCCATGTATTGGTGACTTACTGGGATAAACCCAAGAAAACGTTCAAAGTATTTGACATGTTTGGCAGTGTTCAGTCTTTGATCGTCCATTATTGGCCACTCTGGGTTTTGGGTGGGGTTTTTTAGATAGTTTATATTGATTTGTTCACGAGTTGGTGTAAATCTTAGAGATTATATATCTGAAGGAAAAAAAACACGACGTGCATAGTCTATAAAGAAAAAAGCAAGATATGATGTTGACTGCGCGAAACTACAGCGAAATATTTAATGAAATGTACATATAATATGTATAAGGGAAACTAAAAGTAAAACTTGAATAATTTAATTTGGAATGGTCTCAAATGAACTTTAACAGAGTGAGAATCTGAAGTGGCTATGTCAGATAGCAATGTCATTTCTAAATTGTCAACCAAATCCACTTTTTTAAATGGTTGCAAAGTCTTCAAAAACGCGGATACTTCCCCACCCAACGGTTCGTAAACCCTGACAACCAATGTTTTTTGATTTTTAACTTTATGACTTGCAATGGCATATTCAGAATCAGAGAAATCATCCTCACCCCTTTTAACAGATGAAATGACAATATTCAAATCACCTGGGATGTCTGTTGTATCACTGTCTCTACTTTTCGAGAGAGTCACAAAAGATTCCAAACTGTCTGATCCAACAGCTTCCAAGTCATACTTGTTTTTACTATTAAATTCAATTGCATTGTTGACAGTATCCATAGACAACACTCCTTTGTGTGGGAATATTGCATACTCCATTTCATGATCACCCATGTCTGCGTGGTCATCTGGTTTTTTAGGAGATCTCAATAAAGAAAGTCTCATTAGATTACCGTGTGTTGCAAACCCATACTTACAGTCATTGATAATAGACACACCCTTTGTGTGTTCGGAATAATCAGCAAATTTGTGATGGCAAACCTCAAACTTTGCAACATCCCATGATGTGTTGTAATGTGTTGGTCTTTTGGTAATACCGAATTGAGTTTCATAAGAGCAGTAATCATTGTGAACATTGACTGGGAACTCAACCTTTAAAAATTTGTTACCTGTGTACCAGTTATTCACAATTGTTTTGATTTTGATCAATTTTCCATCTAATGAAATAAGGGTAGTCAAGTCAATACCATCTTCATGAGGAACAGCAAAATTGATTTCCAAAATGTTATCATGGATAAGTTTAATGGATTTCACGTCATTAATGTATTCGAATTTGTTGACATCATATAACTCAGTGTCCCAAGCTTGCCAATTCAATGGAGTGTCGTTAAACAAAACAAGCTGGTTAGCGCCCTTGGTGTTTCTTCCCGTTTTAAGATCCAAATACTCATATCCACCTCCAGTGATACTAGTAATGACACCCATAGTTTTAGAAACCGTGATAGCTAGTTCATCATTCCACAATTTGAAAGTATCATCATCCTCAGTCGCGGTTACCAGACCAAATTGGTCCTTATATAATGGGGTAAAGAAATTTTTTGGGATTTGAAACCCATTTGCTTCTCTTAAAACTTCCACTATCAACTCATCTGATTTTGCCAACACTTTTTCCAACATCGGAACAGCTTCATGCTCGTAAACCATTCCAATACATGAACCTGGTAATACATCATGGAATTGACACAACAAGATGTCTTCCCACAAGTCGTTAATCTCATTAACAGGATAAACATAATCTGGATTGATCATACTCCACCACGATGCCAACTTTTCTAGTTCCAACACTTGAATTTCAGAAAACCTCATATTTTTCTTTGTGTCAGACTGTGTTGTGTAAGTTCCTCTGTGGAATTCCAAGTATAATTCCCCAACCCAAGTAGGCATATTGTCTGAGTTTGAATTTTCAATTCTTTGAAAGAAATCCTCAACCGTGTTTAGTTTCCCCAAACTCAACTTTGGAATAACACTTCCTAATTTGTTGTTCAAACCTCTAAATCTTCTCAACTTTTCCAACATTGCATTTGTTGGACCACCACCACCATCACCAATACCATACAATAACAAGTTACCTCCCGTGACATCACTAGATTTGTTATTTTTAGAAGTTTTCATTGAATCTGAGAAGGAAGCATCTGAAGTGTATGTGTCAGTTGGTGGCATGTGACATAACACCTCTGTTCCGTCAATACCTTGCCAGTTGAAAGTATTGTAGGGAAACTTGTTGATGTTGTTCCAAGACAATTTTTGTGTTAAAAAATAATCCATTTGGGATAACTTAATGATTTGTGGTAAAGAGGAAGTGTATCCAAATGTGTCTGGTAACCAATAAACTTCAGATTTCATGTTAAAATTGTTTATGAAAAATCTTTGACCATAAAAGAATTGTCTTGACAAACCTTCCCCAGACGGCATATTTGTATCATTTTCCACCCAAGAACCACCAATTGGAATGAATCTTCCTTCTTTAATTTTTGGAAGTAACACATCATTGAAAAATTCAGGATGTTCTTGTTTTAACCATTTGAATTGTTGTGCTTGTGATGCAACAAACTGATACTCAGGGTATTGATCCAAAAGAGTAACTTGAGAAGCCCATGATCTAGCAATTTTACGTTTTGTTTCAGCAAATGGCCACAACCATGCTGTGTCAATATGACAATTACCAAATGCAAAAATAGGAACATACTCCTCAGTAGAGTTTTTAATATCAAAAACGGAATGATCATCCACATTTCCTAAAAGTTTCTCCCTTAATATTTTTCTACACTCAATAATAGATGATTCATCATAAGGATTAAATAAATCCATCACATCATTGCAAACTCTTCTACATAAATGTTTTTCAAAAGAATCGTCTGGTAATTGTCTTGCAGCGTCTCTACATTGTAAAAAATCATAATGTAATTTTCTAGCATCCCAATTTGGTAGAACCAATTCCACTTGTAATAAATGAAACCATTTATTTGGATTTGGAGGATCAAGATCAATAACAGCTCCACACCCAAACATACCATTGTTCCCACATTCGATATAAAAATCTGTTTCAAATGGGTCTTCTTGTGAATGTGTTTTAGGAACAGTGATGAAATATTCGTTTCTTTCCGCTCTCCCACTAAAAGCAGTGATTGGAATTAATTTTTCACCATCAATAATCAAACCTTCATTTTCACAATCAAATTTGAAACTCCATTTTTCACCAGGAACAGCAACCTGGGGGAACTTCAAATGAACTTTAAACCATGTAGTGGTCCAACTAGGACCAAAAGGTTGGTTATTGTATATACTCTTAAATTTAATCTGATTTTTCTTGTCAGCATCAATAATTGTTCTCCAATGCGGTCTATTTGCTGGAGTTGTTGGATTTTTATCATCATATGGAACTTGATAATATTGCATATCAATCAATTTCTCTTCTTTTAAAAAATCATGTTCTTCTAAAGCACTGTATCTGAATTTATTGTAAAATTTAGGTAAATTCAAATGCTCATATTCACCGCCTTTTTCAAGAAACCTATTCAATCTTGATTCATACAAAGTTTTAACTTGTACAAACTTAGGATCATTGTTTGGCGTTGTCATTTTTGGCTTATTTTTTGATTTCTGATTTTCTATTTTATTTAGAAACATTAATGTATTCTATTCGAATATATCAATTATAAAAGAAGAGTATGTTATTTATATACAATTTTAACATTTTATTCTAATAAACAAAAATTTATTCATTATTTCAATTGGTCCTTAGAGACAATAATAGAGTGTTATATTAAATGAACTAAAAAGTGTATTCAATGAGTTCATAATAAACATCATAATGCGTATTAAAATTTATCATTGAAAAAAGGGGGTGATAAATATTGATTTAAAATATAACAAAAAAAAAAAAGAGAAAACAGAAATATAACTATAACACACGGATAAATGTATCATCATGTACTGAACGAGAAAAATTTAAAACCTCCTCAATAGAAAGATGAAGCAAACACATGAAAATGACACTAAGAGAGTACTAGACAAAAACTGTTTAGTAATAATTTAGATATTAAAGTCAATAATAAAAATATATAATTACATATATATATATACACCTATTCATATAGAAAATATCTCGTACAACTGTGTATTCAGTTAACATATATAATAAAGTCAATTCATCATCCTGTAAGCATACACAAAACAAACAATCAATGTATATATGTTGTGTAAAAAAATGTATGATATACGTGATATATTCAAACAAAAAACAAAATAAAAAAACAGAAGCCAATTGAAACAAAATACGCATTAACACAGAGTATAAGTAGAAACACACCAAGGGAGTGTCACCAAACCTATTTTTGTTGGGTGTGAACTTCAGAGTCTTCTTCAACATTGGCGATGTCGTCATGGTGTTCTTTTTTCAAAGAGTCAATGTGCAAAGTTTCAGGCAATTTGACAGTGTAACCTTTGATCAAGTTGAATTCGTGAGAAATAGACCCACCCAATTTGGAGACGGTTTGCTTGAATTTTTCAGAATCAGCAGATTCTTTCAAAGTAACAATAAAGGATTTATCAGACATGGTTTTTTTTGGAAAGTTGTTTTAGTATTTTTTCTTGGTGGGGTTTAGTGTTTTTTTTTTACGTTTACTTAATGACAACAACTACAAAAGTGAGTAAGTGTAGTCACTTCATAACCTATTATATCACAAAAACTTTCTGCTTTTTATACAAAATGACAAGAACATCTTCTTTTTAAAATGTAATTACCCCTTGTTTGTTATATCTCAATATAATAATCTTTTAAAACATCACCTGATTAAATGTTAATTAATCTTAGTTTTATTTCTAAAATCGTTTTAAAAATTGACACTTTTCTTTATTCAATCTTCTTATTTTATATATTTAATTCAAACCTACTTACTGATATGACAAACCGAAATTAAAAAAAAAAAAAAAAAAAAAAAAATTAAGGGTGAAGAAGATAAATTGAGAAGAGATTTTTAATAGTTTTTTTTTTAAATTTTTTTTTTTAAATTTTTAATTTTCATTTTCAAAGTTACTGTACTGTGTCTTAATATTGACACAGTCACATGATATTCCACATGTTACATCACATGATCAGGGTATAAATTATGTGATTAATCTGATATCTCTAGGTACTATATGTATTGATTATTTTACACAGATACTATTTTTAAATATTTACAGAAGAAGAAACATAAACCATGTACTCTTTTTTTTTTTTTTTTTTTTATTGAGCTCACAATGTTAGAGAGTATTTCCCGTTACTGGCGTCTTGTAGTTCCTTGTTTAGAGTGTCAACCAATGTAATGTTTTCTCTTAGTGAGACCCATGAGTTCTTGTAGAAATCAAATCTTTTAGGCCCACTGATTGGGGAACTAAACCAAATTTGTTTGTTAGGTGGTTGTTTGTTGATGACATATGATCCGTTTCCCGCAATGTCAAAGTTTAAAACTCCCTGGTTCAATTCCACTTCAGGGATCAACTGGTAGTTTTCTTCACTGATGGTTTCCAATTCTTCCAGTATGTTTTCTAAAAATAAGTCACTTTCCTTATGGTACAAGTCGTTAGACAAGGTCAGGATTTCTTCAGGAATAGAAACACCACTGGTAGATGAATTACCTCCGGAGTTATTGTTATATGCAGCTGGTCTAGTGCTAAATTGTTTCATTATATTGTATGTAACGGTGTTACAAACTGGGTTTGTCATTTTAGAAGTAGTTGTGCACCTACTGTATAATAGAAAGCCGGATTTGGTGATGTTTTTGTTAATGATATTTTGAACAGGTAGTGTTTTCAGTGTGTTTAGTCTCTGCATTGTGTGATTAGCTCTTATTTTCGTCCTTCTATTGTATGTTTTTGTATACATATACTGATATATATAGAATGTCCATAAACAGTTCAACATTTGGAATTACAATAGCTCAGGAATTAAACAAGGAAACGTTGCAAGGATAGAAGGAAACATAATATTATGCTTAAAAAAAATCTGCGTGAAAAAAAAAAGAAAAACAACATTCACACAGTAATTTTTTTCACGCATGAAAAAAAATTGCATCATGTCTCGTGACTTCCTATATTTTTTTTGAGATTACATTTAAAATGCGGGTTACTAGTTTCTTTTATTTGAGTTTTTTTTTTGTCTGTGACTTTTGTCAATATTTTTCCGATTTAAATTCCCTCAAAATCAGATTTGTCAAATAAATCCCGCATTGGAAAATATCATCGTTTATAATACTATAACAAGAATGAGAATCATATATTGAAATTCAAGATTTTTATTAATTATTTCTAAAAAAAAATACTACAAAACTAACGAAACAAGACACTACTACTCACTTACTCACTCCACGCAAATATGATGATCGTTATTTTTTTTATTGCCATTGTTTTGGTATTTCTATTCGGGCTGGCTCTACCATACGTCTCGAACATCGGTACTTACAACGTCAAGGCTAACGACAAGACTAATAAGAAACAGTTGAAATTCAAATTGAACGTGGAAACTGAAGAAGAGATGTCTAACAAAAATAGATACAGTGTGGATGGGGAAAACGGTCTGAAAAGAAGATTTGTCGCCAAACCTAATAATGACCCAAACGAGTTTGACTTCGACGTTGATGAATTAATCCAAGAAGATCAACTTGTTCAAGAAAGAGAAAATTTAAAATTCAGACAAACTTTAAACTCTTCAAAAAAAAAAGATGCATACCTAAATGACTTGGCTTGAGGCGAATTGCATATAAGATAGATACCGGGAATAAAGAAGATAACTAACGAGTCACATGTAAGATTGACTGAATAATTCAGTTATGTGTACAAATAAAATAAGATGAATTTATTTCGTTTTTTTATAAAATAGTATGACTTTAAATAATTATATTAGGAGTAAACTTAATTACTAATACAATACTCAATAAACAAAAAAAAATAACAGAATTCTAAGCTTCAGTTTCAAATTGTAATTTAGTCTCTTTGGCAATTTCAATTTCCAAGTTTTTTTCCAATCTTTCAGTTTCAATATCATCTTTTAATTTTCCAGATTCTGTGTCATAATCATATTCATAAAATAACATGAAAACACCAGGAGTAGATAAAACTTCTTTTTCATCAACAACATAAGCATTTTCATCTGAAATTCTCCACCAACAACCTCTATATCTTCTAAAAGCAATGTAATGACCATAATTGTGGGTACCATAATGAACAATAACAGATCTCAAGTTGTAGGTTAGTGGGCCATCTGGAACGTCTGAAGAGTGGCTGGTCAATGTAGGCAATGGTGCATATTCTTCGTTATCTTCAATTTCATTTTCATTTTCAATATCGTCTTCGTACTCTTCTTCATATTCATCACCCTTAGCGTCAGTTGAGTTGGCAATACTCGAAGAAACAGACATTGGTCTATGTTGTTTGATATCATCCAAAGCAACAATTCCATCTCCTTGCACATATTCTTCATCTTCTGACTCTTCCTCCTCGTCAACACTACTGTCGACATTGTTAGAGATAGTATTTCCCAAACTGTCCACAGGTTTCTCAAAAACTTCACTACTGGCGTCGCTTGTTTCATCTTCAGAGTCCAAACCAAAATCATCGGCTTTTCTAGTTCTGTTATTACCTTCACATTCATCACTGTCATCATCTTCCTCTTCATCGTAGTCTTCTTCGTCTTCTTCAGAATCTTGGAACTCTTTTTCAAAAGTATTGTGCAATTTCTTGTAATATCTGTCAACGGTATCATCTTCACTAGAAGAAATTTCAAATTGTTGTTTCAAATCATCTTGCTTTTTCGACATTGGTAATCTAGCATCCAAATTGATTTCATCCGGTTTACAACACCATGGAATTAAATTTAACTTTTTTTTGAAGGATATTCTTGAATTGTTCTTTCTAATCATATATGTGTTTGGATCAAAACAAGATCTGTTGATATGTATACTCAACAATGGTGGAGGTCTTGAGATCAAAATTTGCTTAGATTTAGAAGATTTTTGAACCATGTTGGAAGTTTTAAATTTTTTGTATTCTTCATCATCAATAACTGGTTTTCTTAGTAATGTTTCTACTTGATTTAATTTATCTTTATAGGCATTTAACAATTTATCAGGCAAGTTTTGATCGTTACTTTTAATGTGTTCAACCAAATATTCTTTGATAGCCAGTAAACCACATCTGTTACAATCAACACCTTCAATAATTTCTGGTTTGCTCCATTCGTTCAATAACTCACTTAGTTTCAAAGTAACCCCAAATTTTTCACTTGGTAAATTCAAGGACATACCAGAAAATACTGAATACCTAATACCTCCGTTCTCACCACATTGTAAACACCCAATTCTTTCACTAGTGATCCCATCCAGAGGGGTGACCATTTTAAATGGGGTATATAGGTTTTTAACATCAGTGTTCAAATCAATTTGATTTGTTGGAATATACACTGTTCCAACTTTGTCCAAATTTTCTTGATCCAACAAAGCATCTTTTGGTAAATCATCATAATGCACTGCAGCATTGGAGTTTTGTGCAGTAGATTTCAGAGACTTCACATTTTTTTCCAATTCGTCTAGTAAAGTTTGAAAAAATTCCTGCGCATCTTCTTGGTCGTACCCTAGCAAAACATTGCTATTTGGCTTTTTGGACATAGTACGCAATAATTTATTAGTTCTAAAATTAGGTCTGTTGTTGTAATGTTTAGCATTCAACTTATCTAATAATTCTTTCAAGGTGACAGAAAATGTAATTTCTGGATCACCAGATTTTTGTTCAGACTTGGCTAAAAGTTCTTGATCTTTCAATTTAGCTTGTTTCTTTTTCTTCTTGCCATAAACTTTTTTCGATGATTTTGTGTTAGATTCTTCTTTTTCTTGAATAGTTTCGGTATCACTAGTGACACCTTCATTTTCTTCTTGTGTCTCCTCATCGTCTTCGTCAGCTTCTTCCTCAACGTTGATTATCTTGTTATCTAAGAAATCCAATAATTCATTGGAAGAAGCCAAACTTTGTAAAACAGAGTTCATAAAACACGAGTTACCTTCATTGACTAAACCACCAACGTACCCACCCTCGTTAATAACGATCGAAGATAAGGCATTGGAGTATGTGGCTCTTCCTAGCCTACTGTTCCTAAATTTTGCTGATAAGTAATCAGTGCTTTCTTTTCTTAAAGAGTTCATGATTTTCTTAATGTGTGTTCTTGTTTGAAATGGGTTTAAAACTAAAAATGCTAAAACAAATGTTAAAATATAAATCGGGTTGGATGGATTCGATTGATTGAAAATGGATGAAAGTAAATCTGGTAATGTAATATTTTTTAACAAATTTATTTTAATGAAATCAATAAATTTACTCATAAACTGGAACTCTTCCTATGATTCAAATATTTAAAAAAAAAGACGATATGTGAATCTACTGAAGAAGCGTTTACTCAAATAGGTTATGTCTTCTGATTTTTTGTTAACACAGCAGTTAATTTGTTTTCTTACTGTATCTGTTTGTTATTTGAATTTAGATATAAAAATTTTATGGAACAATGAAATAATTATATCTAGTTGTTGTTTTTGCAACTGATTAGGTTTAGGATCAGTTTGTAATTTGATTGTTAAATGACTAATGAAGATTGTATCATTTTGAAGATATAATCTAAATAACGTTGAGAATCAAACACTATTTACCTCACATTAAGTATACACCCATTATTAAATACAAAGGAGCAAGGTCAATAATGGAACCACACATGTTAAAACTAACAATACACAATAATCTCAGACACGTTTTTTTTTTCATTCCTTCAAGTAAAAATAAAAAAAAAAAAGAATTGAAAAGAAAAACTTTGAAGTACCCAAAAAAAGAAAAAAAAACTTAAAATGCTAAGAAAGATTCAATGTCGGGTAATATAGATGTTCATAAACTGACAGATGGTTTAAACAGTAACTTAATTCACTAATTCCTTCGTGACAACAATTAAGTATCACTGACACGTCTTCTTTGAAAAAGCTTAAGATAATAACAGTCAAACCAAGAACTTACATATATGATAGCCTAAAATGAGAAAAAAAACTCTAATCATCAAATCAATTGAGTAGAACAATGTTTAAATGAAACATCTATATAGGTATATCGATTCTAAAATAACATTTATCGCTATTTACAAATTGCAAAGGAGCATATGATATAATATTTCCCATTTATTCATTCGTCTAAAAACCATATTTATCTTATTGTCTGTGAACTTATTCTTGTTTTTCAGCAACTGGCTCTTGTGGAGCTTGTTGTTGTTGTTGTTGTTGTTGTTGTTGTTGTTGTTGTTGTTGTTGTTCTTGAGCAACTTCTTGAGGAGCTTGTTGTTGTTCACCTTCTTGTGGTTGCTGTTCACCTTCTTGAGGTTGTTGTTGTTGTTGGTGTTGGTTGTTTGGTTTTTGATATTCTTTACCCCAACCGGTTCTCAAAGCTCTGTTTCTAATTTGGAAACCAGAACCCAAGGCAACAATACACAAGGCAGCTTGTTCTCTAGTTTCAAACTTAACAAAACAGTGACGTTTTTCAACAAAGTATTTCAAGTCTCTAATATTACCAAAGTTTTGCAACAACATGATCAATTGTTCTTGAGTCAAAGCTGGTGGAATGTTACCGACAAAAGCAGTGGTGATACCGTGTGGTTCGGATCTGATGACATCTTCAACAACTCTTGGGTCAACTGGAGGTGGGATCAATGCATGAGGTGGAAGTGGGTTAGGTTGTCTTGGTCTGTTCCCATTGTTGTTGTTATGTTGGTTGTTATACTGATTGTTGTTGTTGTTGTTGTTATATTGATTGTTATTATAGTTGTTGTGATGAGGATGTTGGTTGTGGTGATTGTGGTGGTTTGGATGTTGTTGTTGCTGTTGTTGTTTTTTGGCAGCATGGTTCAATCTCAAAGCTCTACCGTTCAAAACAAAGCCCTGTTTGGAAGCTAAAGCAACATCGGCTTCTTCTTTGGTTCTGAAAGAAACAAAACCGTAACCCCTAGAAAACCCAGTGACCATATCCCACATGACGTGAGCAGAAACAAAACCTGGCAATTCGTTAAAAGTGGCGGACAAGATTTTGTCATCGACATCAACACTCAAATCACCAACGAAAATGTTGAAAGTGTCTTCTTGAGTGGAAGAAGCAGTGTTTTGGTAGGCCCAGTTGACTTTGATTTCGTGACCTTCAATGTTTTGACCGTTCAAATTGGAGTAAGCAATGCTAGCATCTCTTTTTTCAAAAAACTCAATAAAGGCATAGTTGACGTCTTCACTGGCTTTGTCGAAAATGATTTTACAACTAGAAACTTTACCACCAACTTGGAAAATTTGTTTCAAAGTTTCATCATTGATGGATTTAGCAACATTTCCGACATACAAGATGTTTTGACTGGCAATTCTACCACCACTGGTGGCTTTGGCAGCAACAACACTTGGTTCGGTTTCTTCTTTGGCACCGGCTTCAGCAGCTCTCAAAGCTTCTTCTTTTTGTTTTTGAATTTGTTCGACAGTTAAAGCACCTGGAATAATTTTTTTGTCACTCATTATGTTGTGTTGGTTTTCCGATATAGTTGTCTCTTTTGTTTTATTAGTAAGTAAACAATCAATGAAACACAGTTAAAATACAAAGTTTAAAATTGACAACTTATGAAAACAATTGAGAAAGATGTTTGTTTATATATATATGAGCAGAATTGTAAAACATCAACCAAACTTTAAAATGATTTAATAAAGTTATACTGACAATGTGCAAATTGAAGAAATAAATAAAACTTATAAATAATTGCTAAAAATATACAATCAACTAGTTTTTGTTGGTGTGGACATCAATTTATCAAAGATCACTTAAATTCAAGAAATCAATTGAACATCAATATTTTCAAGAACCAAGCATATATCCCCAAACCAAGAGAGAGAGTATTTGTGTAGAGACATAATAACAACTTAACAATGTTCAAACTCAATCTAAACAAAGTCGAAAATGAAAAACCAATGAATATTCCCTACCACATACAAAAAAATTTTCACCCTCAAAATATTTTTTTTTTGTAGAGTTTTTTTGGATTTTTTGTATTTTTTGTTAAAAAGAAAAGAGAAAACACTAAGCATTCGGTCTTTGTTTTATTCCGAAGATGTGTTTTTTGATAATTACACTTGAAAAGCTTGTAACCCGAGTATCGGAAAAACTGACGTCTTCAAATGGAGACTTTATCTTTAAACGAGAAGCAGAGGGAAATAAAAGGTTGCAACTCAATGTGCTTCTATTTCTAAATCAGTAAGTTTTTTTTTTTTTTTTGTTCATTCATCAATCGAATTCTCAAACAGAAACAACAATTACCTGTGTTGTAATGTTACTGTATCTTTCAGTGCAAAACATACAAAGTATCACAACCAATTGAAACAACAAAAGATACTCAACCAACCAGATATGTCTATTTCTCCGATCCACACATCCACCCTTGATATCAACACAGCCATCAACCATGAATCGGATGTCAACATCATCAATGCCGATGACAACATTGAAGACACGTATTTCAAGATGAATCCTAAACCAGAGTATTTGGAGAAACTAGTGGAAACTGCAACATCGTTTATGTCGACCATTCCAAAGGACTGTAAAATTGTTTTTCTAACTTCTGGTGGGACAACGGTGCCCTTGGAAAACAACACTGTTCGTTTCATTGACAATTTCAGTGCGGGGACCAGAGGGTCTTCATCTGCTGAACAGTTTCTGAAACATGGATACTATGTGATTTTTTTGCATAGGGAGTTTTCATTGACTCCGTTCAACAGACAATTCTCACATTCGCCGAAAACCAAATTTCTAGATTATTTTAATGAGTTCGGAGAATTGAAACCAGAATTCAAAGAACAGGTGCTGAAAGAAAAGAAACTACAGTTGAAATACTCCAAACAGTTGCTATTGTTGCCATTCACCACGGTCAACCAGTACTTGTGGTCCTTGAAGTCCATTGCTATGCTGATGAACAACAAAAACTGTTTGTTCTATTTGGCTGCCGCAGTTAGTGATTTCTATGTTCCTTACAACAAACTACCTCAGCACAAAATCCAATCCAATAATGAAAACCAAAAGGAAGACCTGAAGAATTCTTCCAGTAACGTTCTGTCATCCGGGAAATTGGTTTTGGACTTGGACCCTGTTCCAAAGTTCCTAAGGAGATTGGTGCAGTCTTGGGCCAACAGTTCAATGATTGTGTCGTTCAAATTGGAAACAGATAACTCGATATTGATCAAAAAGGCTAAACAGGCTTTACATAATTACAATCATCAATTGGTCATAGGGAACTTGTTACAAACAAGAAACCAAGAGGTTGTGTTTGTATCAGAGGACGCTAATGTCAAAGAACACTGGGTAAGAATGAATGACTCTGCTTCGTGTATTGAAGAACTAATCATTCCAGAAACCATCAAAAAACACGAAGAATGGATCAAAGAACAAACATCTTCTGCTATCTAATTCAAAATTTAACACATATAAAAAAAAGCATAAACTTTTTTTTTTTCTCTCATCTATATATCTTACAAAAATGACATTCCCAAACCGTACTGAAATCCTTTTCTAATTGAGTCAGACTCACTGACTTGCACAGGTAATGTAAAGTTTAACTCGAATCTTGCTGAAGGAATTGCGTACATGACACCAACACCAATTGCAACAGAATGTTCATGTAGTTTAGGTATATTGCTATGTGTGTTGGTCAATTTACCACCATTGAAAAACAAATGGTACTTGAAGTTGGACTCTGGTTTAAAGGGGATCATCAAAGATATACCGTAGGCACAGTAGTATTTCCCTCCAAGAGCATCGCCATGGTCTTTGTCACCCAAACCCATAAAATCAAACCCTCTAATATCGTTACCACCACCGTTCTGGAAATGATCTATAAATGGAACTGAATTTTCTGTGAAATTGTTCATAAACCCGGATTTGAAAGCACTGTTCAAAGTAATGTTACGACCTGCCTTGCTCAAAAAACTATGTGCTTTGTTCAATTCAAGTTGAGTTTTGGTCCAGAAGTTTACAAGTTCTACTTCAGTACTAATTTTGATTAGACTACCTGAATTAGCAGAGACGTGGTTATCTCTGGTGTCCTTAGAAATGGAATATGTGACAGAGTTTTTCCAATCTTCTTGACATTGGAATAGTAAAGATGTCGATCTCAATTTTGTTGTATTCTTGGTGTTTCTAAATGCAGTCTCAAAGTTTACAGAATGGTTCCAAAATCTACCTGTGGAAGAAGGGTGGAACTTACTATACAACTCACCTTTCAACCCACTCAACTCATACAGTAATCCATTGACTTTTCTATTATTTTGATAAAAAGACATAGACCCGTTGTACCAAACTTTAAATGGTTGGTGGTACTGAAACAAGATGGAAGATTTTGTCTTTGTCCCCTTTTGTATATCCATTACAAACTTTTCACCCGTTCCAAAATAATTTCTCAACTGGAATTCCAAGTAACCGTCACCTTCACCATTTCCAATTTTAGACCCGGTTTTAGCAGTGAATTTCTTGACTGGTGTGAACTGGTAGTATGGCGAAAGTCCCAAAGGTGGCTGCACAAACGGACTTGATGACTTGCCATCTAGTAATTGCACAGTCAAGTTCTGCTCGACGTTTTCAACTAGTCCGTTTGTCATCAATTTCTGATTAAAAACCTGTTGTTGGGCTATATAATCTCTCATTGTGCGAGCTTTTTGAATGGTTTCTTCAACATGGTCTCTCAATATCGATGTTTTGAACGGCAAGAGATTAGTATTGATCGAGGTCACCACAACGGGATAATCCGGGTTCCTGTCAATAAGTATCTGTATATTTTCTTCCTGAGTACTCATATTGTCTTGCTTTCTCTTAACAATTCGGCTGGGTTTTGCCTATTTGATTTCATTATTGTTCATTGCATTCAGGACAAACTATAAGATCACACATACATCTTTAACTTCAATGGAATATGCCCAACAAAACAAAAAAATTAAATTTTGACACCACGTGACTAAAAAATACTGTATTAGCGATATTTTGAAAATGCACGCAGGTTAAAAACACAGTCAAAGATGATAAAGTTCTTAAAATATGTATATAGCTTTAAAAATTCAAATAGGTTTACTTAGCTTTATTTTGCTGCTTCAAACTATGTGCCCTCAACTGTGCTAGCTTTAAAAAATTATGCTCGATCCGTGGCTCACATATGTTTATAAAGACATCCTTGGTAATTGTAGCAGAGGGTAACAAGTACTCATCCAAATTATGCTGTAAAATATGTTTATTTGGGTTATTCTCAAACCTGTTTTCTAGAAACTCATCATACAATAAACTTAGACATCTCTGACCAACTTTGGTTTTCAAATGACGACCAAGAGCATCGCTTCTGGCAAACTGCTTGCTACATCCCCAGTGTTCGCCATTCCCTAAAAGACCACCGCACATGAACCATTTTTCCCCAGTATGCAAATTCTCATGTCTTCTGGTGTCATGTTGTCTAGCAAAAGACTTTTCACAGTAAGAACATTTAAAAGGCTTATCAAGAGTATGTGACTTCATGTGTGATTGCAGACTGTGGGTGTTTAAAAAACCCTTATCACATATCGGACAATGATATTCGGAAGTTTGTTTGTTGTACAGACTTTCCTGATTCTCATCAAACTCGAAATCATCAACTCTGTCTAAATCACAAGCTTCATCGTCGCTATTTTCAAACTCTCCGTCACTACTCAGATAATTTTGATTCAACGAATCTGGAACATTTAGCTGCTGAGTTAACTGATCAATCTTAGATCTGTCCCTGCTGATTGATCTTGATCTAGCCCCGCTTGAATTTTTGGAAATGCTTCTGCTTCTTGACCTCTGTTTTCCATCATCAACAAACAACGAGTTTGAAGGAGAAAGTAGATGTGGTGAAAAGGGTGATTTTTCCTTTTTCACCCTAGTAACACCTGAGCCTATTGACTGTAAATCATTACCATCATCTTCATGCTTGATAGAATTCAGTAGAAGTTGGTCCAACAGTTCGTCGTTGATGAACTCAAAGTTCTGAATGTTGCCCTTGTTATTATTTTCAGAAAGGACTGATGTTTCTTCATTTGGATCGACATTAACAGCTTGCGACATAGACATTGGGTTATTACTGTTTTTGGACAGCTGAATATCTGGTTGATAACTACGTTCTACAGCAAGACACTCGTTTGAATTGTTCCCGTTGCTTGAAAAATCGTCAAACTCCATTCTAGGTACCATGGGCGACAGCATCATATGTTCAACATCACTGAAATCAACCACTGACCCACTTCTCGGGCTCTGCATCTCACTAGCTGTGTAGTACCCGCTTTCGTTACTCAAAACAGGATGCAATGCGCTGCCAAACTTCAAGTCGTTGCTCGTGATATCCAAATGATGTAGTAATGGTGATCCAACTTTAGAAGACGACTGAGATGGTTTATCTTTAGATGAGTCTAAAAAACCATATTTCTGTGGAATATTTTTATTTGAGAAACTTTTATCCTGTTGGCTTAAACCCATAAACAAATTGTAATCTGTAGTATCTACTCTTGGCAAATTCTCAGGAGTAACAAAAATCTGCGGTGGCTGCGAAGCTCCTGGTTCAATTTTTACATTATTTCCTATGTAATCTTCGTCATCACGTTCGTTTTTTGAAATATTTATCGACGGAACAATATTGAAAGAAGGTGTTGAACTAGGGGAGTTAAATCCGGTATTTCGAGGACAAGGGGCTTGTGATTCGTTTTTTAAAAACCCAGAGTCTCCTGGCAAGGAATGTTCTTGATATATGTCTTGGATAGCAGAAGTTTTCCCATGACCACTCGAATAATAGTTTTGAAAACTTTCAGCCGTTGGCCATATATTGTCGTTGTCCTTAATTTCCTGTTTTAAATACTGCGTGTTTTTCGGTATATGAGCGTTGGAATTTAATTTGAAGTTCCCATCATTGTGATCGTTAGCACCTTCACTCATGTATTCATTCAAGTTTGCCAAAAACTGGTCATTTTCCTTTTTAAAATCGATAAAATTCAGGCTTTGTCTATCTTCGACCTCAGTTTGGTCTGGATTCTGTTGTTTGTAACTCATAAAGTTTGTATTTGTTTGTTTGTATTGAGCCGTTTTTAACTCTAATTTAAGAATATTAATTAATTTATATTAGTTTTTCTAGTACGGTGAATTATTATACCGTTATATGAGTTTTGTTTATATCTGGTAAATGTGACTTATCATTTATTCCATCCATATAATTGCTGACTCAAATGGTAACAAAAATAAAAAACTGACAAGTTTTTTTTTTTTTTTTTGGTTTTTTTGACACTTCCTTGTTTTTTTAGCCGCACAAAATTATCTCCTGTTATAATCAGCGGTTGCCAAGACACTCACGTGCCAATGGAGAGATTAGATATTACTGTTAACGCTTGTATCATACATTAATTACATTACATTTCAAATATACAACAGGTAATATCTATTACATATTATATTACTGGAAATAGATGTCCAGGTCTATACAAACATGCCAGACATCAGGAGCAAATGTCTTGATTTTTTCAATATGAGTGACGTCCAACTTCTTGATTGTTGAGTATGATTTTTCAGAAATGTGTTTATTTAGAGCAGGTAATAACTTCCCATTCACAAAACTGTTATCATTGATATGATCAATAAAAATGTTTTCATGAATATGCAATGTCGTAACGATACACTCGCCGTGAAATGTATTAGCAACATCAACAGCAATGTTCCAACCGGGCTCACTAGTAGGCAAAAGACCCATATTGATATGTCTAACTTTTAATTTCAAATTCTCGTTTGCTTCATAGCTGCTCAATCTTTTCATAGAATACTCGTTTGATTCGTTAAATACATGACATTTTCCTGGAAAATGTTTTTTGTTTTTCTTGTTTTCTAATCCGGATTTCAAACCCTCGCATGACCACGGATTCAAGTCAAACCCAAACAGATTTCTCGCACCTCTTTTCATATAGGATAATGTGAAATACCCAATACCACTGTACATATCTAATACATCATTTCCTGCAATATCATAATACACTCCGCCAACTTTTTCTTGTAGTTTTGCTTGTGGCTGGATTAAGATACGTGCTTTTTCCTTGATATTCCCTCTGCTGAACATGGTATATATTGGGGCCCATTGTTGGAAAATACCATTCTGCACTGTAGTACACCAAAAGCCATTTTTTAACATTTCTTTACTTGGGTTTTTAAAATTCATTTCGTTGTTTTCAGGGATTTTAAAATCACCAAACATTGGGATAATATTCAAAGGCTTACGCAAAATGTTATCTGTTTCTGTGATTGGGTTGTTGATGGCAACATGGGTGTACTCGACATTTGAGCCGTTGAAAACTTGACTAATCAACTCTTTGAAAAATTTATCTTGGATCTCTTTATTGATAAAAACTTTCTCTTTCCAAGTTTCTGAATAAAACATTTGTTTGATTGGGGAATAATTGAAAAGAATCAAAGGAGGATATAGAGAGTATTTTGAAGAGCAATGGCTAATTAAAAATTCCTCGACTAAATCATCAGCTATGATATGTTCTCTGATTAGAAAGTTTCCGATGAATTCCAGAATTGGCCCATATTTTTTAAACTTGTAATCTAGTGAACTGTGGTTTGAATCGACACCGTCTTCAGCAGAATCTGTGTGTCTAATTACAACAGATTCACTAAAATCTTTCAACAAATCCAGCAACACTGATTCGTCCTTAAAGGTTGTTTTCAATTCAAATACAATATGTTCTTTCCCACTTTCACCTTCATCCTGTATAACTTCTTTTCTAGTGGTGATTGGCTTGATCAATGAACTACTTTCATTTTCCAATATGACTTTGATACTCTTCACGATGGTCTTATCCAAAACATCTACAACCAACATCCTGATATTGTTTGGAAATGTGACTTCTTATGTCTTGATTTCTTCATTTATTTTCATTGTAAGTAGTATATCACCAATCATTATCTCTCTCTCCAGATCTATCATCAAATAATCATTCATACCCTCACATAAAGTTCACTTCATCATTAACTGAATGAGATTTTGGTTATTTTTCTTCAACAATGTTTGACGTTTGGAGCGACGCACCTTTTTACTTGAAAATTACAATGATTCAACCTGACAGAGAGAAAAAAAAAAGAAACAAACAAACAAAAACAATAAAAATAAATTATTTTTACTGATTGATACGATTGTTAGTTAACTATGTTCATATAATGTACAAATATTAAGATATCTATATATTCTATATTCTTTCATTAGACAAGTTAGCAAATTCATACTTTCAGCACAAAAAATTTAAACAATAACATGTAAAAAAAAAAAAAAATACAACAAACAATAAGAGATAACAGACAATATACAGAAACATAAACATCCTGTAAAATGAATAAAGAGATATTGCAAACTCAAGACCAAAATGGTCAAGTTTTGAAAAAAACTGGGCATAAACCTACCAAATACAAGAAGAAACAGTCATTGGAATCAAGAGTGAACAAGATATCACATAAGTTCATGCAAGACAAAGACCTCCATTATAGAGACATACTAACAAGATTACAAACAAACTTGACGACGATGCATCAGGGGAACAACGCTGAGTATTTCCGTCAAGTTCGTGACTTGGAAGAGATTCGTGACATGAACTTGGTGGATCTGCGCTATTTTGAAGAATACAGGGTCTCTAGATCTAGACATGAGTTTGAACAAGACATCGAGCTGTTGAAACATGAGCATGGGAACCTAGTGACTCTTTGTAAAAAAAAATTATTTGAGCAGCTTGAGTTCAAAATCAAAATGTTACAAGAGGAAAAATTGTTAATGGATGTGGCAAACTCACACTCGTACTCCATGGACTATAGTTTAGGTTATGGCAGTGGTGGAGGTGGTGGTGTGCTTACCAGAAATCAAAGACATCTGACCAGGGGCGAGAGTCTGAGACTGAGTGGTGAAGGAAGTGACTACTATGCAACCAACAACAGCAACGGCGGCATCAGCAGTAGTATGCTGTTCCAGAGCGGATATAGCAGTACAGATAGACACGGGTCTCCGTGGCACGAGTCTGGGTCTTCTGCCGACGACTCATCTGCTCTGAGTGGTATGGTCAGTGGGAAAGAGTCTGGTATGATTGGGTCTAGAAGGTCTTTAAGACGCAGAGTCACTACCAAGCAAGCAGAGAGAATGTCCAATGAACAAGAGGTTGAAAATTCAAGAGAAGGTCGTAGTGGGGCGGGAAAGGGAAGAAATAAACATGTAGGTAGTGGACACGGTGGATCTGGAGCAGCCGCTGCTGGAAACAATAACAATAGCACCAATAACAGTAGCAATAATAATTCTGGATTTGGTGGTAATGGAAGCGGTAGCAACAGTGTGGGGAGTAAGCCTGATGACCCGGAAATATCTGCTGAATGGATAAAGCTTGTGTCTAACTACTCTGAACTAAACTCTTTACTTTTCGGTACTGTTGAGGACGAAAGAAACAAAGGAGTCTACTCTGGATATTCTGTAAGCGGGAGCACGCTGACTGGTAAAAAGAGAAATGTTGGGAGACACTCCACCAAGACAGCACCACCGTTGCCTTCTTTAAACAAGGACGAAGTCACTGACGATATCAATATGCTAAGAGCGTTGCTAGGGCAGGAGCCTTCGCCGTTCACAAGTAGTTCTAATAAATAATAATTAAATAAGTCTATGAACCCTTAACACTATGCGTGGTGTTTTTGTAAAAGGCATCTGTTTTACACTGGAGAATTGATGTCTTCAAGGACTCTGTTATCTTGAAAATGACTATCTTGTCTTAAAGTTTATATCCAACGCAGCACGTGCAATATTTAGACTGTGTATCACGTGTCAGAGTAGTAATAAACCAAAACAACTTTACAAAAACAGGAAGAAAATGTAAACAAAAAAACTTCAAAATAGCGTTATGGAATATTCAGGGCTGCGTGTTTTTCTTCGATCGGTGTTTTAATGCGCTTGGATTTTTTAGTTTTTTTTTTTGGCTTATCTGTTTGTTACCTGAGTTTTGTAAAGAACTATGGAAAATGATTTATGCAGTTTTTCGAACTCAAACCATGATTGGAATATACCCTGCATTTGATAAGCTTTGACTTGGGCAACGTTTAATTGTGAAGCTCTGTGCATTATATTCATCAATCTTAGGATCGCTTTGATTCATCACTGGGACATTTGAAAAAAAAATTACCCAATTAGGAAAAAAACACAAAATAATTCATACGGTATCAGGAACATCATCACAGCACACGTATAATCGAGAGCAAATATGAATTTGAAGCAATTCATTCGAAATAAAATGGGTGGGTATGATCCAGTTAGATCAATGAACCATACCAGTGTGCCCAGCAATAGGGCGAATGAGTCATTGATCTATACAATGTGGAAGCTTGTTGAGAAAAAAACCAAGCCTCTGAGAAGAAGAATTAGACGGATGGGATCCTTCACCCTGGCATTACTGATAATATTTATAATTTTTCTGGTTTCACTGATTCTGCATTTAATATTTGGTGTCAACTTGTTTGAAAGCTTCTCGCGCGTGTTTCTTGGAGACGGCGGAGAGTATTTGATATCTAACATGGACTATGCTTCTTCGAAAGATGTGGCATTCCACTATGGGTGCCACGACGTGGCAGAGTACCAGAGTATGCCTGGGTACAAGAAACAGAACGCAGCCTTTGTGATGCTTACGCAGAACGACGAGCTGGACGATGTGTTGAAAACCATGGAGAGTATAGAGAGCAAGTTCAACCAGTGGTACAAGTATCCGTATGTCTTTTTGAACGACAAGCCGTTCAGTGAAGAGTTTCAGTCCACTATTAAGCAGTACACTGCGGCAGAGGTTGAGTTTGGGGTGATTGACCCTGAACACTGGGACTTCCCGGACCATTTGGAAAAACCAGACGGCAAGCACAACAGTTTTTTCGAAAACCATATCAGAGCGCAGGAGGACCGTGGGATTCTGTATGGTGGTATGAAGTCGTACCATAAGATGTGCCGTTTCTACTCAGGTTTTTTCTACAATCACCCGATTGTCTCCAAGTATGAGTGGTACTGGAGAATTGAGCCTGATGTTGAGTTTTTCTGTTCTATAACATACGATCCGTTCTACGAGATGAAAAAAAACAACAAGAAGTACGGGTTCACCATCATGATCAACGAGTTATACTGGACTGTTCCTAGTTTGTTTAGAGAAACACAGGTATTCTTAGAAGAGTACAAGAGTAAAATCGACAAAAATTTCAAACTGGGATCTGCATGGTCTCTACTTGTTGACAACTATCAATTTTTAAACGTTGAGAAAACCGCAGACCATGAGATCCTGGATATTTTTATCAACAGTGAAGAAGACATCACCGATGAGTTGAGCAGTTTTGTTGAAAAAAAACATTTTAGGGCAAACTTGAATAAATACAAGGAATTCATAAACAATGGAGCATCCAAGACAAAAGCATTACAAAACTCTCACGTTGAAGCAGGGATTGATGCAATCATCAATCAGGGTTTGAAAAAGCCTGTTATTTTCGAAGACAAATTTGCCAATGAAGAATACAACACGTGCCACTTCTGGTCTAATTTTGAGATTGCCAGAGTAGACACATTTGACAATCCATTGTACAATGCA
The DNA here is from genome assembly GCA_030573535.1 of Hanseniaspora occidentalis var. citrica. Classification (NCBI taxonomy): domain Eukaryota; kingdom Fungi; phylum Ascomycota; class Saccharomycetes; order Saccharomycodales; family Saccharomycodaceae; genus Hanseniaspora; species Hanseniaspora occidentalis. Next base: position 69,947 of record JAJMDI010000158.1, read on the forward strand.
TATTTTGAGCATTTAGAGAAAAAAGGTGGGTTCTACAAGGAAAGATGGGGCGATGCTGCTGTGCACAGTTTGGGAGTCGCCATGCTTGATTTGCAAGACTTGCACTATTTCCGTGACATTGGGTACCGTCACTCCGACTTGGTGCACTGCCCATATAACAAAAAGGGCAACCAGAAACCATTAGTGAACGATCCTATGTTTGAGTCTACATATTTACCTCGTTTCCAAAACAACCCTTTTAAACAGCAACTAAGGAAATCTTCTTCTTCTTCTTCTTCTTCTTCTTCTTCTTCTTCTTCATCTGGCGGAGTGCTATTCGACACGAACTTGAAACAAATTGTGAACAAAGTTTTCTCCCCCAACGTACTAAGCAAGGAAACCGACTCTGGGCCCGGGTGTCGTTGCGAATGCCCCTTCATGAGTTCTGAGATCGAGGATGTTGCTACTCAGTGCTCAGAAAGATTGTTCTACATGATGAGCGACGAATACGAACCCCACACTGCAGTGGACTCCAAATTCATTCTAAACCAAGTGGAAGCCAACTACTTGGAGTATCTGGACAATTGATCATTTGTACTAGAAACTTTTGTAACTATATATAAACCTATGCAATCGTAATTAAGAACTTACTAGTTTTAACTTTGATATTTTTTTTTATTTTCTTTTATTTTTTAATCTTTTTTTTAAAAAAAATATATATAATCTACACATAATTTATATTCATTCTTTTTTTTAAATTTGTAAACCTATTTATAAATAATACAGTGGGGAGGGATATAGAAAGTTGATTGTAATTGTAATGAAAAATTACTTGACAACAGTTTAACCACCGAAACCGTACAAGGTTCTACCTTGTCTTTTCAAGGCATAGACAACATCCAAAGAAGTAACAGTCTTTCTTTTGGCGTGTTCAGTGTAAGTGACAGCGTCTCTAATAACGGATTCCAAAAAGGTTTTCAAGACAGCTCTGACTTCTTCGTAGATCAAACCAGAGATTCTTTTAACACCACCTCTTCTGGCTAATCTTCTGATAGCTGGTTTAGTGATCCCTTGGATGTTATCTCTTAAAATTTTTCTGTGTCTTTTAGAACCACCTTTACCCAAACCTTTACCACCTTTACCTCTACCGGACATTTTATATAAATATTTGTTGTTGTTGTTGTTTTGTTTTGTGGTTTTTATGACTTCTTTATTATAGTAATATAAGAAAAGAAACTAAGGAGAGATAAAAGTTATAATATATTAAATCACTTCTCTTTATATATAATATTTTCCTGATTTCAAAACAATAAACAAAGATCATAAAAAGTATAATTCTTTGATTTCTAGTTGTGATAGTATCTTAGACACTGCCAGTATAATATGTATTTTCTTTGGTATAGAAGAGTAGAGTAGGTCTGAAATATACAGCAACTAAGAGCACGTAATAACTTGATCAGCAAACAAAGTATTTACATATGCCCATTCCAAAAGATACGCATCGTTTCCCATTTCTACCGACACTACTAAGACCAACCAAACCTATCCCCACTGTACTTACCAACCAACCAGAATTATAAGAGAAACGGTATGAAACATACATCAGTAAAAACTACTAGCGACTTAACTGTTCTAAAAGTACCATTATTTGTAAGAATAAGAACAACAACAACAACAACAACAACAACAACAACAACAAGTTCTGAAACGTTCATGTTCATGTTTTTAATACATCAGATCACTATTGAACAGAGAGTGCGTATTGTGTACAGTGATCTCTAACACAGCATAAAGAAAAACGCGAATTAAATTCAACAACCTGCCTACGTATTTTTAACGTAGAATTAAGAGAAAAAAGCGTGTTTTCTTTTACTAATACTAGGTGTACAGCGGGTAACACCATTCCTCTCTTAGTTCTCTTAGAACTGACGTAGTCAAATTTATTAAACTTTTTTTCTTTGATTTTTTCCGTTTGTTTTTTTTTTCCCTCTTTCTTCCTTGGTCTACAGAATACATGACAGAGAAAAAAAAGCAAGAGTGTTCTGAAAAATACCCTACTTAAAACTCCAATTCCAACAGTTGTGGAAATGTGTTTTTCCTGCGAACTCATTTTTCAGTGTGTGCTGATATGTACACTTAGTCGAACATCGTATTTATGGGAACAGTGTCTTCCTTCTTACCATAATGTTGTGCAGTTGTTTCTCTTTGAGATGATCTAAATGAATGTGTGGGCTATCTTTTTTTCTTCTTGTCTGTCTCCCTTTACGTTTTTAATCTTTTCTTTTTTTCTGTCTGTCTGTCTGTCTGTCTGTCTGAGTGTATTCACTGTTTAGAGAGTATTATGTAGGCTTAGCTATTAGTAAACAGTATGATAAATTCACATTAAAACACATCAATACTATACAGTATTATAATATCATTTTTTAGAACAAAAAAATATTAAATTTATTTTCTTTCTATTATTCATGTTTTGTTTGATATTGGGTTTTCAATGTAAGTTGGATTATATATAAACAGATGATTATTAAATTTTAGAATGGAGTTGAATCACAATAAATGATTATTAATTTAATTATTAGTACAAAGAAAAAACATAAAAAACCCATCCTCAAGACATATTTAAAACAAAATGGCTAGAACAAAACAAACAGCAAGAAAATCCACTGGTGGTAAAGCCCCAAGAAAACAATTAGCTTCCAAAGCTGCTAGAAAATCCGCCCCATCTACCGGTGGTGTCAAAAAACCTCACAGATATAAGCCAGGTACCGTTGCTTTGAGAGAAATCAGAAGATTCCAAAAATCCACTGAATTGTTGATCAGAAAATTGCCTTTCCAAAGATTGGTTAGAGAAATTGCCCAAGACTTCAAAACCGACTTGAGATTCCAATCCTCTGCTATCGGTGCTTTGCAAGAATCCGTCGAAGCCTACTTGGTCTCCTTGTTCGAAGACACCAACTTGGCTGCCATCCACGCCAAAAGAGTCACTATCCAAAAGAAAGATATCAAATTGGCTAGAAGATTGAGAGGTGAAAGATCCTAAGTGTTTTGAGAGTCTTTTCTAAATAACTACTCTTTCTACACACATATATAATTATATATTAAAAACTAGGTTTTATATAAGTTACGTTTAACAATAAGTTTTTTTGTAATCTACTAATACTATTTGCTCTGTGTGTCTTGATAATAGTAAAAAAAGTGTTGAAGTGAGTTACTGAGGGTAAGTTAAAACTCTTTAGACTAATAAATCATCGTGGTCATGAAGAAAGAGTTACGAAAAAAAATATAAGAGGGCAGAGCTCTCTATAGGAGATGGTAATAATTTGACACCCTAATATATACAGGTTGTAGGTATAACTTCACAACTATAAGCTTAGATAATAAAAATCAAAACAAAACACAATAATGACTTCACAGATTACATCAGAAAAACAACAAACTGTCTTTGACAAAGTGTATGCTACATCAGCCACACCGTACCCTGCTCTCTTGGGGAGTGTCACTTACTTGTCGCAGGCTTTGTTTGTGGAACCGCGTCCTGTGAAACAAATAGAGTCTACTTCGATGTTGGGATCCAAGACGTTGACGCAGTTTGTCATGGAGAACCCGTCGAAGAAAAACAGCTTGTTATTCGGCTCAGCCATGGGGTTGGCCTCGTTCATGATCTTCGACCAGGACCTCGAGAGCGGCGCAGGCCTTGCCAGTGTGTGGAGCACCCTGTACTTGATCGTCAACAGAAAGTACTTGTACAACGGGTTGAGACACGTTAGACTCCAACCAGTGCTAGCAAGCTCCATTGCTGCAGCAAACGCAGTCATCTACGGAAGAAGATACCTACTAGACGCCCTGTAGACTTTTTTTTGATCCACACTCGATAGGAGGCTAAATATATATATGTGTGTACACATGTACTCGGAACATTATCTATCTATATATATAAGAAGTATAAATAGCCCAATCACCATACAATCGGTAGCCAGCCCTTTTCCTTTGATATCTCCTTGATGTTTCTTGTGTCGAACATCTCGATGAACTGCTGGTCCAAGGCACGCGCTTTCGGGAACGCAAACTTCCGGTACTCGTCGAAAATCATCGTCAACGACCAGTTCTGCAATTTACGGATACACCCGACAAGCGAGCCTGTTCTGTGCTTGCCCTTGTTGCAGTGGATCACGATCGGGTGGTTCTCCGGGTTCAACACGATCGTCAAAGCCTGGGTCAACACCGCGTCCGGGATGTGGATAAAGGGCTCCTTGTTCCCCTGCATCGGACACTGGAACAACCGTATGTCGTTCGCGTCCAAGTACTGTTTCAGCTCTGCAGGATACTCCTCGGGAAGAAGCACCAAAACACTCTTCATCTTCACCTGGTTCTTGAAAAACCGCAAGTTCTCCAAGCGGGGGAAAGAAGACCTATATATCTCGCCAATCACATTCCCGAAATTCTCAGGCGGGAAAACCTCCTGCTGGCTCATTTTTAATACACTAGACGTGCCAATGTTCTCGGCTAGAGTGGGAGTGGATATACCGTCTGTGTTTATAGTGCTATCGCCGATATCTTTAACCTTCGCCAACGTCTGGCGCTCGCTCTTCATCCTTTGTTCTTCCTCGTCAAACTTGTCGTCTGCGTCCTCATCAAACTCTTCCTCGTCTTCGTCTTCCTCTTCCTCTTCTTCCCCTTGATCGTCGTTGTCGCCCTCCGTCATGTATCGTGTGCTGTCTTCATCGTCCTCCGCTGTAAGAATCTTGTTGACCAATGGCAGAATACTGGGATACTTCTCCAAGATATCTTCTTTGTCTCCCAGATTCAACACTTTTCGTAGTTTTTCGCCCAATTCGTCTATGTGGATTGCACCTCCCTCGTACATCTTCAACAGATCCGTCACATCGTTTCTCTCACTGGCCATATTTTATCCTGGCTCTTGTAATATCTGGTTTATTTTATACTTTCTTTTAATTTATTTTGATATCCTATTTATTTATTTTGATATCCTATTTATTTGATACGCTTATCATTCATCAACATTTGCATCAAAAGCTACTAAATATAACTCTTCATCTTAAACCGGTTACAGAATAGTGTTGTTCTGTCTTACTATAAATTGCATATTATCTCTGGATCAGGCAAAGTCAAAAAAAATAAAAAAAAAAAAAAATTGTAACTAATTAATTACTACGCAATATAAAGCACGTGCTTGTGCATAAATGTCACATGACATAATATGCCTGTAGTTTAAAAACACAGCAACAAAATACTCATATCACGTGACATGTTACTGTCATTTTTTACAACGGGTGTGGACGGTAACAACAAGATCAGAAAAAAAAACAAAACATAAGATGAAATGAAACCAAGATAACGATTAGATCGGTTGTTTAGCTTACTACTTACAGAGACTGAAAGAAAACAAAACTAAAACAAAAAATACACCACATTTTTATACGGCACACAATGGAATACACTGCAACTGTGCTTTCCTCTACCATCAACTTGACCAAAACCATTATTGGGGCCGGGATGTTGGCTATCCCATTTGCGTTTTCCAAAGACGGTATTTTCTTTGGTACCTTCTTAACTATTTTGGCAGCTGCAACTTCAGCTTATGGGTTATATTTACTGGCTAAATCATCCAAAATGTTGGACAACCCAAGAAACTCTAGTTTTTTCACCCTATGTGCCATCACCTATCCAAACTTTTCTCTGATCTTTGATTTTTCCATGTTCGTGCAATGTTTCGGTGTTGCTTTAAGTTACATTGTTTTGATTGGGGACGTTTTTTCTAGAGTTTTGGGTGGTTCTAGAGAACAATGGATTTATTCAAGCACAATCATCATTATTCCTTTGAGTTTGTTGAAAAACTTGGATAGTTTAAAATACACAAGTATGGTTGGTCTATTTGCCATCGCTTATATTGTTCTTTTCATCATCTCTACATTTTTCATTGAACTTCCAACTTTGGACTTTCCTGTTTTACAAATCTCATGGTTTAAAGTCAGCAGCTTCACTGGTTTATTATCAACTTTCAGTATTTTAATCTTTGCCTTCACCGCATCAATGAACATTTTCAGTATTTGCAATGAAATGAAAGAAAACACTTTGCGCAACATCAACAAAGTCATTAATATTAGTGTTGGATTGTCTGCTTTCTTATTTATTGTCGTTGGAGCATCAGGTTACTTGACCTTTGGGTATTCTACTCTGGGGAATGTTATTTTGAACTACAATCCAAACTCTGTTTTCACAAAAGTTGGTCAGCTATCTCTAGGCTCTGTCATTCTTCTATCATTCCCATTGCTATTCCATCCATTAAGAATTGCTACAAACAACATGGTTTTTTGGATTGAAAAAAACGTGTTGCAAAAACAACATGACGCATCTGAAACACAACCTTTGTTGTTGAACAGATCACACAGTCAAAGCAGTACACAGACATCTCTAAGAAGACAACACACTGCCAACTCTTCTTTGATTGATGAAACTTCCTTGATTCAAGAAGCTGAAGCTAATGAAGTTCCTTTCCCAGACTCAAAATTCTACTCCATTACAGCCATTCTATTGATGTCTCTGTATATTTTGGGTTTAAACGTACGTGAGTTTGCACTTGTTTTGTCTTTAGTCGGTGCTACTGGTTCCACTGCGATTTCTTTTATCTTACCAGGTATGTTTGGTTACAAATTGTTCAAAGACATTCCAAACTCAGGACACATCGTTAAAGGAAGTATTGCATTGATTATCTTCGGATTTGGTGTTATGTTTTTGTCTGTTTTTGCTACATTGTACTTCCCTCAATAGAAACACACAACATCTAACTGAATATTTAAATTAATATATACTTCATGCAATACGTCTAGATTATCTATCCGATAGACCTACATTGTTATATTTTTTTGATTGCATTGAATCTCTTGAACACATTGTTCCTGAGATCATTGATGATGTCATTGGAGCTATAGGCTAATCATTTAGTTTTTTTTTTCGGAGTTTCTTTTCTTGTTTTTTACCGCAGTTCGTGCGGCTCATAAATAAATTGCGGGGATACACATAGATAAGGGGATAAAAAAAAACACAAAGAGCTGAGAAAATCACAAAAATTGTAGAAATAAACAAATGTTGATCTGTTTTTGTGATTTCATAATTGTCATCTATTTTCATAATTAACATTGATTCTAGTTGAAATACATAGACACACATATGTCTCTTGTACGTTTAACTTTTAACAAGTTGTTTGTTTCTACAAAACCTTTGTGCATCAATAAAAGAACCTTCTTGCCAGAAAAACCCACATCCAAAGAAGAAAATCAACTACATAGTATCAAGACCAACATATTTAAAAATAAATTAACATTGCATAAAAGAATGGATATTTTAACTGAAAAACATTATATACCAATTGTGTATGATTCTTCATCAACACACAAAAAGCCCCGTTTCACCAAAAAATGGGGCATTTCCATTATTACACTGACTTTTATAGGATTGTTTTTTACTACTTCAATTGTTGCTAACCAACAATTTATAGATTACAATAGCATACAACAAAAGTTTTTACAGTCCTCCCCGTTTATTCGAGTTGTGATTGAAGATTTCAACATGCCTCCAACAATTGTTACTGGTGAAGGATTGAAACAAAGTCAAAACTATGAGAGCTTGTTGACACAGATCAAGCTAAAGCCTAAAATACATTCTACAGAAATTAATAGACAAGATTTCGATGCATGGATTGTAGAGCAAACAGAGATTTCTTTCCAAAGGATTTTGGATAATATTGCTGATACTAATTTGAACAATATGTTGCAACTCTATCCGGGTATTCAAGAAGGTGTGATAGTTGCATCGCCATCACAAGTTAATCCGGATTATTTTTATCAATGGGTAAGAGACTCTTCGATAACGATAAACACTGTTGTGACCAAAATTCAAAACGATTTGAATCCATTTGGTATTGACGACTATGAAAGATTATCTAAACTAAATTGGACATATTTCGGTACGGTTTTCAAATATTTCAACAATTCTTATATTTTGCAAAGAACTCCAAATTTATCTGGTAAATTTTCAGAGACTGAGGGTGGTGATTTTAGTGGTTTAGGAGAACCAAAGTTTAACGTAGATGATTCCGCATACATGGGAAATTGGGGTAGACCTCAAAATGATGGACCTCCATTAAGAGCAATATCTGCTATAAATATGATGAAAATATTATATGATAATAAACTAACTATTAAGGATGTTTCAAATTTTTTACAGAAATCTGGTGTCATTGATAAGCAATCACTTGAGTATATGCATTTTCATAATGAATGTGAATTTTTTTCAAACATTTTAAGTTATGATTTAAAATACGTTATACAACATTGGGAAGACGATTCATTTGATTTATGGGAAGAAGTCAATTCCAAGCATTTTTTCACTAGTCTTGTTCAATTGAAAGCATTGAAAATGGGTATTGAATTTATTGAAAATGATTTATTTGAAATTTTTACAGAGAGAGATTCCAACAATTTCCTGTCAAGTAACAATTTTAATGTTTCTAAATTGTTTGACGATTTAAATACAGAATATGGGAACTTGTTGTCTTTTATGTATTTCGACAGTGGATATATATCCAAAAGTAAGAATTATATTATTGAAACACCTAGTATATTAAATCAAAGATCAGGTTTAGATATTGGTACTATTATTGGGACTGTGTTAACACATGACGAACATTTCAAAAATAAAACATTGACAGATAATGATTTCCCCTTTGATGTGGATGACAGTGGAATTATGAACACTTTGACTGGGTTGACTAATGAGATGAGTATTTTGTATCCAATAAACCATGCTAGGCTGAATTTACACCTTGGTGTGGCATTGGGTAGATATCCAGAGGATGTTTACAATGGAGACGGTACTAGTGAAGGTAATCCTTGGTTTTTATCAACATCAACAGCTGCAGAATTATGTTATAAATTGGTTTATAAATTTTTCATTAATGAGCAAGACTTGGTTATCCCCTTTAGTGAGTTTAATAATAAAAACTTTTTTTGGGATACAATTTTGGAAGTTCCCTTTATAATCAATTTAAATGACTATGATACAACATTAAATGAACAAAATATTAATTCTAAATATGAATTAGTAATTAAACACAACTCTCCAGCATACAACGCTACAATGTTGAATTTGGTAACTTATGGAGATTCGTATTTGGACAGAGTAAGACAGCATGTTGCTGATGATGGGGAGATGAGTGAGCAAATGAATAAATATACTGGTTTTTTACAAGGAGCCAGAAATCTAACTTGGTCGTATGGTGCATTCTGGAATAGTGTTCAATGGAGAAAACACGTTATTGCTATTTTTAATTGAGTATTGGATTATGTCTATATATATATCTATATTTATATATCTTTATGTATGTATATATCTATACTTTTTCTTTAATGATTATTTACAAATGAATATTTTACATTGTATAGAGTTTCTCTACAAAGGAAGTATAAATCCTGGGTGTGTATATACGAAATTTATTATATTTTTTATTGCAGTTCTGGAGGAATTTCAAACCCAACTTTGTTGGCGGTTCTTTTAACTTTTTCTTCTTGAGACATGGTCATACCTGGGTTGTATCTTTCAATCAACTCATCGTATTCAGATTGGTTGATCAAAAAATGAGAAACCTCAGTTAAATGTTTGATTTTATGCAACAATTGGGTTTGGTGTTGCTCTTCGTTGACAGTGGCATTTCCAGCTGTTTTAGACGCAAAGTTTATTATTAATTCTTTAAACTGGCTTGTTTGTGGGTAGAAAAACAAGGCCTTGGACTTTTCGATGCTTGAGTTTTCCAAGAGTTTGATTCTATTTTTGACTTCCAAGATCTTTTTAACAGTATCGACACCGGCACCCGCGTCACTGCTGCTGCTGCTGCTGCTGCTGCTTGACCCAACTGCCAGGGCTTGTAGTCTGTTTAGCTTGATCAAGTCGTATTTCAACAAGGCGACTTCTTTCTTTTGAGAGTTTTCCAATTGCTGGATTCTAGATCTTTTGGTTGATCTGACCAAACTTCTAACCAAATCCTTATAACTGGACTTTAATTGTGGACCAAGACTCATTTCTATATTGTGTTGTTTTTTGTCTGGTTTCTGTTTTCTATTTTGAAATTAAATACAAAAACTATTTGCTTACTTGTACTCTTTATGAAAAATAAAAGTTAGAGCATGTAAATGATCAATAACCCATCGTTGTTCATCATCATCATCATCACCTGCGTAATAATAAGTCAGTCCTCAATGCTTTCAACATACTGAAAGATCAAAAATTCACACTAGTATAAGAACAAAACTGGTTGAAAAAATATAAAAAAAAAAATCTTAACCCATACATAACGACGTTTGAACGTCGGGCAAAAAAATGTTTAAATGTTTAAAAAGTACACGTGACTAATATATGTTTTTTTTTTGAAAACTTACCTTTCACGTGATCAGTTTAAAATTTGTTTTTTATTTGAGATATAAAAAAAACATGTGACTAAATTGCGAGAACCGGCAAACAACATAAAAAACAATATTTACCCTGACACTTTGTAAATTTTTTTTTTTTTTTTTTTTTTTTTTTTTTTTATTATAAATTTAGTACTTTTTTTTTTTTTCAACCAAAGAAAAATAAAAAAAAATATTGTTTTATTAGTTAATCCATAATTCGGCTTTTCTCCTTTTATTTACTTCCAATTGTTTTCTTGGGGGAAAAAAAACAACATTTATCTTAGAGATTTATGCAGAAAAGCCAAAAAAAAAACTATTGAAAAAAACAAAAAAAAAAAATTGTTTGAACCAAGAAACAAAAAAAAAAAAACAATGATTTGTTTCTTGTAATTTTTTTGTTCAAATTTGTTTTCCCAAAAATAAGAGAGGAGAATATTGGATTGTAACAACATACTGGTTACTTTAATGGATAGACATATATCATAAATTAATAACTTCAACTGTTGATCTAAACTGGACGTTTCAATTCAATAAGATTTAAAGTTGTTTTGATATATCATCTGGCCTCATTTGTATACTTCTCTTGATTCTTGTAATCATAAGATCGATAGTCCTTTCACAAAGAAAAAAGGAGAAAACCCCCCCCAGGTCTAACAAT